>JAJHUR010134384.1:2246-15782 GCA_027495735.1 Lutjanus campechanus
TTAAACATTCAGCAATACAGGTCCACATTACATTTATTATCAAGCAGTTTCATCTGTTAAAATGTATTCAATATGAAACTGATACAGAATTTCTCAACTGCCAGCATAAACCTCAAGCATTAACGCTTTCTTTCCCATCATCCTTGTTGTCCTTTGATTTTTTTTATTACACTGGGAATAAGACCTTATTAAGACCAGGTCACCAAAAATTATTAAAATATGAGACATCAGACATTTTCTGGGAAATGTTCTCCATCAAAGAAATTATTATTTTCCTCTTTTATGTATTTGTATCGTTCACATATTATTTGCTTCATGAAGAGCATTCCTGAATAGCATGGCAGTTATGTGCCCGCACATTGTTTGGTTCGCATGCTAAAACATTCTGAGGCGCCGCAGAGTGATCGTCGACCACAGCTGGCTTTTATACAGTGTATCCGCAGATCTTTCACCCTGGCAGACGCCTCGCGGTTTTTGCCTCAGGAGCACATCTCATCCCATAAATTGTCTCAATCTCTGTTACGGTAAATCCCTTCGTTTCCTCTTGTGTACAGAAGAAGACAAGGACGCTCATTTTCGTGGTGTCATCCTTGGATGTGCTGCGCTCAAATCATACTGAAAAGTACTTTGTGCAGAAGCTGGACCGGGCCCAGTCGGCACTGTAGCGTAGACGCTACCATCAGGGGCAGACAAGACATACCCCATAAATATTTTACCTATGGGGAATGTTGCATTTGGCAACATTTTTTGGACCACAGACCCCCGTGGATGGATAAACCATTGCCCTACTACCGTACAGACGCATACGGGGATTAATCTTCCCGTTTGAAATTCCTGCTGAGCGCCTCGATACATATACATGTCCTGCTGAGGAATGTAAACCCGGGACTTTTATAAGTAGCTGTTGAGAGAAGAGTGTGTTGGAGGTTTGCCATGGTCAAAGACAGGGTAAACCACAGCAGACTGAGCACACATACAGTATATCCATCCTCGTTTAAGCCTCTTTATCCTGCCAGGGTCTCTTCTCCCCAGTCGCCTCCAGGCTTAGACTGATATATCAGCTTATCAGGCCGACATCAAACTTTTATTAAAACTCATACTCGCCATTAAGTCCTGATTAAGCTCTGTCACGAGCAAGCAAGTAGATGTTTTTAGCCAAAAAACACTTAAAAAACAGGTGTACGCTACCTGCCCGTCACTGACCAGCAGTTAGTAACTTGAATGATAGTGGGGGATTTAGGTGCTAAAGAAGACTTTCATTCATCAGGTGGTCAGAAACATAACATCAGATGTGTGCCAACATTCATGTCTGCTGGATGTGTAAATACGTCTTTTTTGGGGGCCCTGAAGTGGCCAAAATAAACACAGGTTCAAATCTCCACTTGTGATTTTGTTTGGTTTCCTTTATATTTTTGTGCGTGTGCTTTCAGCTTATCTGCTGAAAGCACAACAACTGATATTGTCGCCTTATGAGACCTAAAATGCCGCGCCGGGCTATAAAATCTAGAAACTCACCTGCCTGATGGAGCTCAGTTTTTTTCCAGAGCTGATGATGGAAGGGAGCTGAGCAGTGAGCGATCTCATTTCCCTCTCATCTCTGTTGAGAGTTCCACACACATTTGTTGGTCACATGCATGGAACCAGTCAGGCACTGGCAAGAAAATGGTGGCATGTGAAGAAAAAAATTATGAGCTGAAACATAAGCAAGCGTTTCAATTATCCAGTAAACAGCAGTTTAGTTGAGTGGTGTTAGAGGATGTGGGAAAAATACAAACTACGTATAGCACAGTTTGCCTCAACTTTGAGAGCAAAATGGTGTTGTTCTTCAAAAGCATTCCAAGTTTGCGAAAAGCATCACTGGAGTGCCATAACAAAAGCCGACAGCGTCTTGCTTGCAGCTAAAAGGGCTGCTAACAACACCTTCTTCTGGGCCTTGCCGGTTCTTGTACAGAACATGAACCCTGCGATGAGTCAGGTAATCACTAGTCTTGTATCGCCAGACCTCTCTACACAGCACTCAGTGCTGGGGAAACCTCCATTCTGCCATAATGGATAAAACATGGCCCGCCTTGTCTGAATTTCTTTAAACCAAAAATCACAAATGCATTGAGCAGCGCTAAGCCCAGGATGCAGCGACGGCGCTGCTGCCAAATATTGTCGAGGGGGGGGACTTCTTTTGGTGGAACACTGTGCACTTCGGGAGGCAAGCCTTGGCGTTAAAATGACTGTATAACTGCAAAAGAAAAGGTGACAGCTGCTGACTTGTTGACATTCGCACCATTAGCGTCCCAGGCACTAATTTGCCGTTTTCAAAGTGTAGGTTACAACTCTGAGGTTTTTTTGTTGTGTCTCGGGGACTTTGAAAACAGAAAGTGGATGCTGCGATGCCAACTGAAACCAAGCAATCAATGGCCGAATTATACCTGAAGTGTGCATCTGGTGAGTCAGACTAGGTAATCACAAAGCTGATACCACAGCATGTCTTTATCTTTTCTCTTGAGCTCGCTCAACCCACCACTGTATGCTCACCAGAAAATAGCTAATTTTATCTGTTTGCCATTTTGTGATTGGCAGGTAGAGCAGACTTGTAAGTTTTTTGTTTGTATTTTTTCACTGAAAACAGCTGCCTGGAAATTAGGTTGATTATAGCAGTGAGGCTGAACTAAATTAGTGAAGTTGCAGGTCAGAAAACCAAAACTAAGAGCTGAAAGGGGCTGAAAAACTCTCCATACCAGCATGTTTCTATAGTATCCCAGAACGGACAAACCAAACAGTGGCTTTAGATAGCCTTTCATGTTTTTTAAGACCACCACAGGTTCTCCTACATGGTTGAAAGGGGAGAGTGAGGCAGAGGTGCGATCTGCAAGTCCTTAAAGTATCCCGTGATTTGGAGAGTTTTGGAGTGATTTTACCTCTCTGATCAAAATAAATCTGGGGTTAAAGCGATAGTTTATGAAAAATCAGTCATTATCTGCTCACCTTCATGCTGATTGAGGCTCCACAAAACACTGCTGGAGTTTCACAGGAAAACAGTGTTGAACAACTGGAAAAAAAACAAACATTAAATGCCTCCATACTGCTCGTCTGGTGTAATCCAAGTTTCCTAAAACACCAACATACTGTTTGCACGCCGATTTAGGGTAAAAACATGGTGTAAATAACATCTTTCAAGTCAACTTTGCATGTCAGGAGTCTTCTACACTTGATGAGCAGCATGGAGGCATTTTATGTTTTGTTTTTTGTTTGTTTCACTTCAGTTTTTGGGAGATTCTGCAACACTGTTTTCCTGTGAAAGTGTTTTGTGGACTAAAAAAAAACTAAACCCGACCTTCAGTCGGCATGAGGGTGAGAAGATAATGACTGAATTTTCATTTTTTGGGTGAACTATCCCTTTAAGAATTTAAAGCCTTGTATGCTTTTTTTCCCCAACTTATTATTTATTGTGTTTTAATTACTTGAACTCTGGATTTCGTTGGCTTGAAAATTAAAAAAAAAAGAAAAGAAAGTTGACTTATTATCGGCCCCTCTGCACCAGAACAAAAAAAATGCCGTTATCGACCCTCATCGAATCTATCAAGCTGTCCTCTCACATCCTCTCGCCTTCCCCATTATGACTGCAGGCCTGGCAGGCTTAAGGCAGGATTTTATGTTTGGCTGGGAGCCTCCCAGGTGAGGGGCTGAACAGCATGATGGATCAGACTCTAGCGGGATGACTGCACTGTAGGAAAAGCAGACTTGGCCAGAGCAGCTCCTGACTGCTGAGCATTCATTCAGAGGCAGATGGCACCAAGTCCGTGTCCTGGCGTCTTACACAGAAGACATTCTGCTCCTGATAAGGTGTTGTTTGGCTCTGTGTAGAAACTTGCCGCCTGGCCACAGCACACCAAAGAGCCTGTAAATTAGGCCGCACACATGAGAATATTTAGTGTCAGTGGGGAATGTTGGACAAGGCAAATGTATAAACGCTATTCATCATTACTTTGTTCTGTTGTTCTTTTCATTGTCTGAAATTAGTTCTTACTCACCTGCCAAGAATATTTTTCACAGGCCGAGCCAACAGACATTTTTCAAAGAAATGTGTCACTTACTTTTGTATTGCCTTGTATTTCTGCACATTTTAGCATTCTGGGAACATTTGTGCAGGACTCTGGTCAACATTTACACATTCTTCATAAATACCAGACAGAACTAAACCTGCTCATAATACCAATACCTTGTTTCAACAAACCAAGCATGAAATTTAGTGTTTTGCAATGTGTGACAGAGATGGCTTAGTTTATAGTTGTGTAAGCCGTGCCATCTCACTGAGTGCTCTGCTTATAATGAGCCAGCCAACAGATCTGTAAATTAGACTAAATCCCTCAATAACTATGGCTTTTTATGGATTATAAGATTTATGTTCAGTGTAAAGTTAAAATACAGCATAAAGAGTGGTATCTAAATTAAGTGTTATGAGCCATATCTCATGTTAGTGTGTACCAGAGTCTCAGCTAATGTTATTACAATTATATAACACAGAAATCCAATTCACATTTGTATTTTTAGTCCTATTACATAAATAAATCCTGAGTAATTGTGTTTGTACATGTACCATTATGCACTTCAGGGGAGTGATGAGCTTTGTCACAGCAGACATTTTGGCATGTCATAGCAGTAAAAGAATAAATGTAAGAAAAGTCAAAATGTAAGAAAAAGCCATGTTTTTTCGTTGAAAATGTAGTTGTGGACGATTCAGCTGAAAAATCGGACCGGACACATTTGAAAGAATGTTCACAGGTTAAAATGATTAAAAGATGTTAAGTCTTATCATTCGTGTTAGGTGATGTTCAGGCATACAGGATTTCACAGTTTAACCACTGCCAACACCATCTAGTGTGTTATCAATACTTAACTTGGATGACGGATGCTGCACTTAGAAACTGAAAGTGTCTGCGCTGCTCAGCTGCAGCAGCAGCAGCAGAGTCAGTTTTCAAACGAGAGTAATCACAGCCTGACATGAGGTGGCTGTACAGACTGAAATCCACAGAAAGGGGCAGGTATGTGAAGCCCCAGCATCGCCAAACACCTGCACGCTTCTCATCTCATTTTTATGTGATTGGTTTATTTATTTATTTATTTGACCCCCCCACCCCCCACCCCAGTGCTTGGCTATGCAATTCTCCATAAGGTTAAAAACGACATATAATTACGTAAATAAAGAGTACCATCTGAAAAATCTGCCAAAAAAAATACCTCATTGTAACCAGAGGCAATGCGACACAGCAGAGCAACCTTGTGGGTGTTGGGGTTATGTTGTACATTAAAATAATTCAGTCAAATCAATGTGTATCCATAATTCTGTAGTTAAATCAATCTAGTTAATTAATTCAGTACCAGTTAATATAGCCTATGCTTCCAAACCCCTCATAACCAAATGAATTTTCACTTCAAATCTCCTCAGAAAACACTGCTGGCACGCCACCACACGCTACAAAGACAGAGTCTGTGTAGCAGGTAAAACCCTGCTCCAACCCGCCTGTGTTTTTGGCTGTAAGCTGACTGCCTGCTGGGCCTAAAAATCAGGGAATTTATTAATGTTTTTTTTTTTGTTTTTTTTTTGTTTAAGGAATAACTCATAGTGCATAGGTTGTGAGCGTAACATTTGTGTTAGAGAGAGAGAGAGCGTGTATGATGCTGAGTATGAAGTTAGCCGTAATGTTGCAATTGCAGTGTGTGTACAGTTTAGGCTGTCTGCCGGTGAATAATGCTACAACTCTTTAAGACCTGAGCCAAGTTCCTGAGTCCAGCTTGGCCACCCGCTGATCAAAACGAAGGCAGCTAGTCCCGAAGTTAGCAACAGCTTTGGCTCAGGCTCATTTAAGCTGGACTGAAGTTTAAGATGACCAGGACCAGCTCTTCTCAACAAGCAGCTCGTCTGAGTTTTGCTGAACTTAACAGCTCAGCTAACAGCTTTTCTGGTGGAAGCTCCAGTCATTTGTTCGTTCAGTGTTGCCAATGAAAGCAGTTCATATGTCAGCATTGAAAGGAACTGAGGTACCGATTCAAGTTTTCGTGCTGAAAGCAGCTAAATGTGTCAGTTTAAGGTTAATAACTACGATAAGCAGACGTTTTTGGTGACATGAAAGAGTTAAAATGACTAAAAGTAGTTAAACCTCCTTTAAAATGTGAGATGAAAAGAGGTTAAACCATCAGCGGGTGAGTAAGAGATGAGAGCAGACTTCTGTCCGGGTTTACTGGTGGCACCTAAACTGACCAGACTCATCATTACCATTATCACTTACACATGTGCTTTTGTTTCTTTTTCTTTTTTTTACGACAAATCAGAATGTCTGGTGTTAAAAAAAAAGCTGTCTCGCTCATGTCATTAAACAAATGTCTCTGTTTGTGTAGCAGCTGTTTGGCCGAGCAGGAGCTGCAGGGTGTGCAGCAGCCCGGCACCAGTGCCCACCTCCCCGAGGACCACCCAGACCTGCACCCTTAAAACTGCGTCTCTACAATCTACCCCTTCCCACTAACTAATCATGCATGTCCCGTGTAGATTATCTGTTATAACTAAGTTTCATAAAATGTCATACCCGATACGTATTTAACTATTATTTTATCATTATTCGTGACATCCCCTCCCCACCCTCTTTAATTGAGGGTTAAAGCCTGTTTATGCTCATATTTGTTTAGAGAAAGGATGTCACGGAAAAACTGATAGACTTGCTGACACACAGTATATTAACATTCTTCAAGCCATGAGTAATTATCCTTTATTTTGGACTAAAATCAGCTTTTTGGAGTTCTGAACTTTTTTTTTTATATTTCTTTCCTTTTTTTTTTGAATAATGAAGCCAACACACAGGGTAACTTATTTTTTATGAAGGACTTACGGAAACTCATCCACACCCATGCTTTAAAGTGATTGCCTTGGCTGAACTGAGGATATAATTTAATCATAAAACAAAGAAGTCTGGTTATTAGTGTGATTTGCTGCATGTGCCACACCTCATCGTTTGCTTTATCCTTATTCATGTATTCTCGCCAGGGTGCTTGATAGTTTATGGTCTCTCCTGCATGTTTCCTTTGTAGCGTTTGACCTCACAGCTGAACTGTGTCAGGATCCAAACATTCCAGTCAGTCAGATTCTAACCTTAAAAAAAAAAAACATCTTTGATTTAAGAGATGCTTTTCGAAAAACCAAAACTCGTGCTCGCTCTGTATTTAGCATGTAATATTGTTGATGCTACTTCTCAAGTCATGTTTTTTTGTTGTTTTTTTTTTAACTGTGCATAGTGCATAGTGTTGGTGACTACTGTTGATTTTTGACTCATGTCTAATAAGCATATATTCATATATTGTGAGATTGCCTTTGACCGAAGTATTAAAAGTGCTCTTGTTAGTTGACAGTGCCTGTAATGGCTTTGAATGTTGCCTTTGTTAAAGTCAAAAGGCCTGGTCACACCAGGATTGCCAAATTTTGCAGCAATTCAATTTTTTTTCCAATGGAATCAATGTGGATTCTGTTGCGGGTAAATCAGCACAAATATTTCGTGACAGGTTCAATTTTAGATTTGATGCACAAATTTGCACCGATCAGCATTAAACAAGCCTTCAAAAGTCAAGCCAAAATATCCCTGATACGAGCGCTGCCATCTTGCTTGGGTGACATCATTTGCAGCCAGAGTCTGTGCTGTACTGATCAGGGTCGGAGCCGCAGCATCGAGGTCCAGCTTACACAGTCGGCCGACTCAGCCGTCAATCAAGACATAAAATCCACTTTTTCATCAAATACCTGATTAAAAACAAACTTATTAGAAACACTTGAACAAACATCAGTGTGATTAAAAACTACCTAAAATGACAGAAAAAAAATATTATTTGATGTATACTTTGAGTTTTTAGTTTGTCCCGTCTGGTAACATAGAGGGGACGGGATTAATGATCTGCACTGCAGCCAGCCACCAGGGGCCGATTGAGATCATTTGGCTTCACTTTTGGGGAGTTGTCATATCGTCCATGTCCATATACAGTCAGTGGTGCTGACCTTTGAGGGGACGGAGAGCCAGAGAGTCCAAAAAGGAGGAAACTATCGCAGTTTTATGTTCCGTTTTCAGTAAATGTTTTATTTCACAAATTGGTGTTAAATGGTGAACAAAACACGGGGGAGAGTAAACAGAACGATTAGAGGGGAATTAGAGAAAATCTAGAGCAGGCCCCCCCACCCAAGGAAAAAGGGCATCAATGTCAAAGGTGCAAGCAGCTTATTCCAGCTCATATTTCCTTTAATTTATAGGCGGTGACCTCTAGTGGGCAAAGTAAAGATGAGAGAACTTTTAAGTTCTATTATGTTCGTGACTTCCGTCGCGTCACTTGAGTGACATCGGTCACTTACGTATATTACCTATTTTAACTCCAACCAGTCTTTTTGTAAACCCGTCCAAGTAATTTTATTGCCCAAATCTACCCGAGATGTTTTTACAGCTAAACCTATAACCAAACTGCAACCATTGCAGTGGAAAATGCAATGGGTGGAAATGTTGAGAATAAAGTTGAACTTTCAGTATTAGTCCCAGGAATAAGAAAAAATAGGATAAAAAGGGTTTTATTTGTTTTGTTTTTTTGAACATTTTGAGAATAAAGTCAAGGTTAAAGTCAAAATTTCAACTTTATTCTCAACCTCCTTTTCTTTCTTCTTATGCCTGACACTGACAGAGAAAGTTTGACTTTATTCTTGAAATGCACAATAAAAACAAATCTTCCTCCTCTTATTTTTTCCCCCCTTTTACCTGTTTCCAATACTCCTCCGTAACTAACACCATCACCAAGCTTATGGAACCAAAGATTCTAAAAAGACGCGCATATGAATTTAACTATACCAGTTTCTGGTGTGACCAGGCTTTAACTGTGAAATCATGTGAGTCAGATCTTGGTTTTGTTCACTTATTGCTAACGAGCATCTAAAACCTAAGATTATGATGCATTGTTATTAAAAACCTTAACAAAGGTTGAATATACTGTAGTAGGTATGGCTGGTAATGTTTAATTATAAAACATGTACAAGTACAGATTTTTAAATGCCATAGCTAACAATCAACAATTTTCATGATTTTGAATTATGTAAATAAGGTTTCATTAATAATTTTTTTATTTAGCTCGTACTTTAGCTATCTGGAGTTCGGTTAATTGAACTTTTCTATGTTCTCTTCAGTTGAAATCCAATGTTTTATTAATCTGAAACTTGTATGCTAATAAATGAACTGTGTACATATTTTACACCCTGCTTGCTTCTTGTGTGTTTTTTAAAGAATTAATATATTTTATGTTTTGCCAACACACTTGAGAGCTGCAACAGAACGTTATGATTTAGAGACAAAAAGATTCGAAGCAAGAGCTGAACGAACTCCAAGGGCTTCGTTTCAACTTGGTTTGCTTTCAAGGGCGGTATTTAGTGTTGTCTCTAAGAGTTATACAGCAGGAAAGCTCTGCTGAATCCACCAGAGCTGCACTATTTCTCACAGCGGAGGTGAACCCTGACCAGATGAGGTTATATTCTCACAGGAGCGGCAGAGTGATGCAGCGAGGAGGCGAGACCATCCTTCAGCCGTATGGACCGACAGTTCAGCAAACATGCCTGCGTGACATTTCCACCGCTCGTCAGTGGCCTGTCTACATTTTTTCTGACCTCTGACCTTTTTGCGGAGGGAACGCAGGATAGAAGAAAAAAAAATCCTAAAAAGGATCAGTAAAGTTTGATTACGCAACGTACCGCATTCTTCAGTGTGGTTTTTAAACTGAGACATGATATACATTTGAACTTGTCAGAGATGCTAAAGAGATGAAAACCGCATGCAAGTGTTTGAAGCCTTGTGAAAAAATACCAGCAAGATACAAAAAAAACAAAAAACTATTTAATGATTAAGTGCCATAACAAATTGCTCTGAGTGCTTTGGATGGTCATGTGAAATTATTTTAAAAAAAACATTTGTAGCCTTTAAATACTGGTTTTATCTCATGCCAGCGAGTGTGCTTCTAGTGGTGTTCTTTTAAATTTCCCAGAAATCCTATTATTAATATCTGTTGAAAAGAAAAAAAGGCTTCTGATACCTTTTTTGGTTTGCAGGGAACAAATATGTTGGAAGCTACTTTCAATCTGTCCTTCACTCTTTCGGCAATGAGTGTTTTGCCTGAAAACCTATTATATCAAGATCACCTCTTCACACTGTACTTTTGGGAAATTAACTGCATGTGAGGCTGAAGGGTGCAACACATACAGGAAAAAACATCATTTTAATGATTTCGATCACTGTAAATTGTAATAAGTTGGCTTTATCTTTTTTTTTTAAAAAGTCAGGATAATGACTGCCTCAAAAGTTCCAAGTAAAGTAGATCATTAAATTTAAGTTGTTAAAGCTCAAAAGAACTATTTGAGCGTCTCATGTCATGGCAGTAAACTTGAGTACAATTACCTCCAAATCATTAATAGGTAGACAATAAAATGTTCAACTTTAAGATCTGAGTTATTTTAAGTAAGCAGTGCTCATAAAAAACTGTTATCCTTATAAGTCTAAGCTTTCACATCACTTGAAAAGTATTAGGAAACCGATTGACTTAACGTTAGTAAGCTAAACTATCAATGATCAGCTGCTGAAACATAGACAGGCAAGAGTTTGAAGGGAAAATAGAAATGAGCTTATTTGCTCTGTAAGACAAGTTTTGGCTCGCTTTTCGCAGGCATGTTGTCAAACTTCAAACTTTGTACTTGGCTTAATTTTAGCAGCATGTTCAGCAATATGTTCAAATTATAGTTCAAAAGATCTGAAATTTTAGTCGTAAGAGATCAGGGGAGCCATTGTATGGTAAATTAATATGTAGTTATGTCATTTGCACCACATAATATATGTCAAATGATTCCATTTTAACCTGGTCTCATGGCTCCCAGTTAGAGGGTCTCTTTAAAGTGAAAAAGTTTGCAAAAAAAAATTATGTTTAAAGTTGTTTGAGGTCTGAAAAATTTCCTCAAGTGATGTCACTTGAGTCGGTATCACTTGTGTCTGAAGACTTATGGGTTAGGATTAGACCTGGGTATGTGGACTTACAAAGAAGTGAACTCATCAGACCCTTGAACTCCTCATCTCTACTTTGAGCTAACAGCTTAAGGCCTTAAGGCTACGTTAGCAGCGAGTAGAATAACACATCCAAATCTTGGACCAAACTGTTGGCAGTTGAGTTGCATTGTGGGTGATGCAGGCAAGGCGCTAACTTTTGACATGGGAGGAGGATGCAAAAAAAAAGGATTGATTTTGATCCTTTGTGTCCATCGTGAGTCCGCTAACGTTGAGTGTGATGCTAAAAGTACAACGTACTCTTTTAAATGTTTAGGGCTGCTATTGGTCAAGTGCACCATTAAAGGCTCTAAAATGTCACCTAGTGTTGAGGCCCTGTCTTAATGCCTTGGAGTTAGAGTTGAACAATTTTTTGTTATAAATAAATGTTATAAATAAATACTGATTGGTTTCTGGGACTCAGGAACAAAAAGGGATGGTTTTACTGGGATCTGTCAGCAGGACCAAACCTCACTTTTCTGGCTCCACAACAAAAGTGTTATATTTAGAAAGGTGATCAATCACAGAAACAAGGTTTACACTGGAAGAACAGTGTCCGCTTTCTGTTTAGTTGTGTAAAGAAGCAAGATTCAACTTTGTGACCATCATCTGTCCAGTGCACACTGGTGGACACTCAACAGGGGGGACAATTGTCCTCCCTGGTGCCTCCATATACAAAAAAAGTGCCCTATTAGATGCCCCTAAAACATGACAAAGTTCCCCTCTGGTGGGCAAAACACAATTAAGTGCCCTCTAGGGTGCTCCTTCAATGGGCAAAATATGATAAAGTGCTCGCTAGAGTGCATTTCCAGTGGGCAAAACACGATAAAATGCCCTTATAGGGTGCCCTTCCAATGGGCAAAACACGAGAAAGTTCCATATTGAATTCCCTTCTGGTGGGCAAAACATGATAAAATGTCCCCTAGGGAGGACCAGTATCCAATAAACTTGATAAAGTGCCCTTTAGGGTGCCCTTCCAATGGGCAAAACATGATAAAGTGCCCTCTAGGGTGGACAAATGTGAAGAAACCTTGATAAAGTGCCCTCTGGGGTGCACTTCCAGTCGCCAAAACTTGATAAAATTCCCTCTAGGGTGCCCTTCTGGTGGGCAAAACATGATAAAATGTCCCCTAGGATGCATTTCCAGTGGACAACACTTGATAAAATTCCCTCTAAGGTGCCCCTTCTGAGGGCAAAATGTGATGAAGTTATATATTACAGTGCTGTAGTTGTACTTGGGGTCACATATTAAAACAATTTTAATCTAAACCAGGTATTTGTAAAGATTTCACCACAAATGTATCAGGACTTTCATCATACTGGAGCCCCGGCGAGTACAGCCAGTGCCCTTTTCAATTTTTTTCACCCCAGCCCCTCAGACAGCCTGAGTTTGCCCCTGCCAGGGTGTGTCCTGCCGCTTGCAGAGTGCGTGCTGGCAGAGGTTCTTGCGCCCTGAGAAACTGCAGCATGAACGCCAGGAGGCATATCACATTCTGTCACCAAAAGCAATCACACAACTTTGACAAAATAATCTAACAAAGGTTTTCTGGCAGTTTCGCATGTCGACTTGGCTCAAGCCCCTGAGAAAGCTATTAAACGGACCTTCCAACGAGATTATTTCAAAGGCCAAGAATTCACACTCAGACTACTGTGTCACAGAGACTCTGATATTTATTATTAAAATGTTACAGCATCAGCAGCATCTTTGCAGTTAATACATTCCTCACTGCTTTTCTACTTCATGAGGTTGTTTTTTTTTTTTTCTCACATTTTGGTTTGTGTGTGTTTCACCTCATTACTGCCAGTGCTTTTTATTTGACTTACAAACCCATAAAAACCCCCCTTTGCAACCTGAACCTGGAACACAGTGGCACACTGTTTTCTGGCTTTTCTCTGCGGAAATTTGATCCTCTGATAGCGGACTGTTGAAGTTTCAGTTGCATGAGACTGTCTGTTCTGCTGAAAGATAAAAATCAAAAGTTCTGTTATTGTGTAAATGCAGCCAAACGAGAGAATAGAAATCATGTTGTTCATATTCCGCAACCAGGATTTGCCCTCATCAGCGTTTTTTTGGGAATGCCGTGGCATTTTGACAGAGAAAATGTGGCAATTAGATGAATTATCCTGGAAATGATTTATGTTACACTGAATATACTGTTATTTTACAATTATCCCCATAAGCCCACTGTGATACACTGTGGTTTGCAGCTGTTTGCCTCCACTGCGGTGGAGCCCGCAGTGAGTGACCCTTTGTTGCGTTTCTGAGATGAATCAGCGAGCCAGGAGGGAACTGCACTTTAAGGGTATGGAAGCGCACCAACTTACTTTTAAAAACTCATAAAAACGTTAAGATCAGGGCCTCTGTGGGACCTCCTGTCCTCTGTTTCCTGCCAACCACACACATATAAAACCAGATCACAGCTCTCAGTGGCCTCATACAGCGAGATGT
>JAJHUR010134394.1:0-11617 GCA_027495735.1 Lutjanus campechanus
GTTTTTCACGGGAAAAATAAGGTGCGTCCCTGGGACGCATGGATAGTGAATTTACTGCGTCCTTTCAGATTTTAATGCGTCAGAGACGCAGGACGCGTACCTAGCAACATCACTGAATGAGTGCAGCGGTGCACCAGCGGTTTCAATACCGCAAATTTAATCAGACGCCTAAAATGGTACCGACAGAACAGTGAGGTCAAAACATTATGTGTCCAGAGTGAAGCTGCACCACAAATACCGAACGTATCGCCAGAAAGTTTAGTAACAAACATTCATCGTCCTCAGAGGATGAATTGTACCGACTCTGTTCTGAAAGATCATCTCACAGAGCTCCTGGTACATCAGTCCCTCAGAGGTTAGTCAAATGAAGGGAATAAAAAAAGAATATAGAAAATATGAACTTATTGAGCAGTACATGTTCTTAGTGTTATTTTACAATTACACCATGATGGAAATTCAGCATTTGACTTAAACATCCACTGAGAGATGAAGTGACCGCAACATTTCTTAAATTATTGGGGAGAAAATGTGACGGAAATGTGACATTTCCATCGTTTCAAGTTTGACTGCCGCTCTTTCAATTATGTCATTTTCTCCTGCAATGATTTAATGGCACCAACAGGGCTGGATCACATGTGTATAGGCACAAACACTGACTGAATGCTGTTGAAAGAAAAACTGATGTATCACAGTGATAAACATGCTGCTGTCACAACTTTTTAAAATGTGTTACAGGCATCAAATTCAGAATGAGTGAATATTTACAAAAAACAAACCCGGTCCCTGAGGTGGAAATGCAACAACTTCCTCCTCAGGTTCCTGGTCTCTTGGGGAAAAGTTCCTGTTGTGTAAAAGTGGCTCATAACAGCCATGAAGAAAAACACTTATTTGCATTTTCTTTTACATATTCTGTGGAAATTTGGTTAAACTTTGCTCCACATTTGAACGGAAACATGACTGTGACTCTACGCTGGATAAATTAGGTAAAAATAACAATAAAGAAGTCAAGTAAAAGCATGTAGAAAGAAAGATGGGAGGGAAAGTCTTCCTCACCCCTACTAATGGTAGAGCTGCAACAATTAACTGACTATTAAATTAATCACTAACTGTTTTGATAATCAATTAATCAGTCTGAGTAATTTTTTATGCTTAAAAAAAAGCCAGAATTCTCTGATTCCAGCTTCTTAAATGTGAGTATTTGTTTGGTTTCTTTACTCCTTTATCACAGTTAACTAAATATATTTGGGTTGTGGACCAGACGAGACATTTGAGGACGTCATCTTGGACTTTGGGAAACACTGATCGACATTTTTCACCATTTTAAAACAAATGAACTACTGATCAATTAATCGAGAAAATAATCGTCCAATTAATCAAATATGTAAATAGTGATTAATTGCAGTCCTCAGGAATGATGCTGCTTTTGTCCACTTTATCCAGACTGAGCTGCACTGACAGTCGGTCTGATAGGAAATAAGTGAGTCTTTTAATGGACACCATACTTAGGACCAAGCTCTCCTCTGGCACCACTTTCACACCAAACTTTACATCATTTTCCTCATAGTGGCAGGGATGAAAGAGTAAACGAGTCTCTCTCTCTGTCTCTCTGTTTTGTCCTCTGGTGTGTAATGAGCAGCGGAGCCTCGCAGGGCCGCTGGAGTGGCTGTTGACTTTTCTGCTTGTTGAAAGAAGAATATTAAATTCAAATGTGCTGCTGAAAATATCAGGCCACACGCTGGGAATAACCCACTTTCACCCTTTTCTGATTTTGACTTCCTAATGACTGCGGTGTGAGTACAAACACTGAGACTCCTGGGAAAACGTGTCCAGAAATAGGTCTGACTGACGCAGACAAAACTGAATATCGCTGCACACAATCTGCCGGCGGCAGCAGATCTGGAGTCAGATGAGTTCAGTGTAAGTCTGTCGGCTGCAGAATATCTTATAAAGTAAATCATGACAGCAGCGTGAGTCTAATAGTTCACACGTCAGAGATTAAATCAAACACAAGCTCACTCTCTGTGTGTGTCTATGTATATAATTGGAAATCAGACAGATGCTGCAACATCTGTCTCCTGTCAGACTGCTGACTAACAGAGTGGAACAGCTTCCTGCAACACGCTGCACACCTGACACACTGCACACCTGAGGAACACACACCAACAACAGTTGGGGCGGTTCTGCTGCAATTATAAGACAATATTCCCACATAAAACATCACTTAAGCTGATTAAATCACAACAAATATTTTTTTAAAGTTCACTGTGATGCCAACATACATTTATTTCCCCATTAAAGTGTCCCTGTGGGACTCGGGGCAGATGTGAACGTCAAAAAGTGCTGCTTTATTAGCAGCGTTTCTGTCCTGATTTATCACTGACAACTGCACAAATTTTAAATACTGAAGGATTTGAGCACTAATTACATCTACTCAAATGTGGAAAACATGACATTTATTTTGACAATTCGTATTTCAGAACATCTTTTGTGCTTCTGCAGAAAGTGTTTTGGCAGGAGGTGGATCCTCGTCCTTGGAAACATCGCAGTAAGTTGGGACGACTGTCACAGTTTTGCCTCGAGTGAAAACAAGAGAAACATGTTCTCATCAATTCCTGATTCCTGATGCACAGAGCAGGAGATACTGAGGATGTTACTAACCTGCTGATTAAAGCCAGATAGATATGAGTCGGCCAGTATTATCACCCCAATACTGGCCTTGCATGCTATATCGTCTGTATGTCTGTGTTGGTATCAGCACGTGTTGTCGGACGTTGTCTGTGGATATTTAACCATTGAAAAGTTTTAAAAAGAGCTACCAACTCTGAAGAAGCAGCATTCAAGCAGCATTTTTTTAGCCTAAAAAATAACAGTTGTGGACATACAAGGTTTCGGCCCAACAGCGACGATGTGCCAAAACTCTCCACCCCTACCCCTATCTAGCTGCAGCTGGCCTCTCCTCTGTTTTGCTAGTTAATCACAGTAACTAGTTACTTTCTGCTTCACCTGTGGGTGGGGCATCGCATCAATTAACAGGTTTGGTTCCTGAGATTTATGACGTCATTAACAGGTTTGGTTCCTGAGATCTATGACGTCATATAATCTGGTTTATTGATACGGTCCTCGCTCACTGCAGTTTCACTGGAGTGTGAAAAATTTAAAATAATAGATTTTTTCCCCTCATCTTTTTTCTTCTTTTTCATACTCAAATTTGACGAAGCAGTGTATGATTGTACTGCTATCAGCACAAGAGCAGACTGGTCAAGATTTTCAGACTCTCCCATGAACACACTGATGCTCAACTTAAGTTTTCACTAAATGGTGGAAATCTGAAACCTGGATTACCTCAGCTGTCAACTTGATTTTCTATAAATCCCATCTTCACCTAAACTTCTGAGAAATGGTTCAGCCAGTTTGCATTATAATTATTAACATATATACTATAAACAGCTGTTTCTGCAGTAATTGAAGAGAAATCAGACAATGGCAGAAGACAGACCGTCCCAGCAAGTATCCAGGCAACACAGGCCGTCATGTCGCACTCTGCTCCCATCATGCACACACACACACACACAGACAAACACACACACCGCGGGGAGAGAAATCAACACCAACCGATGGCCAACTGCTTCTCCTCCTCTACCAGCCAACCTGGCAGCTCCTCAACGGTCACTTGGACGTTTTTCTTTATCTTAAGAGCTCGGGATGCCAAACCTTCATGTGGAGTAAAAAATAATTGGCGGTTTTGAAGAATACTCATCACTGTTTTCACTCTGCTGTCTCCTAATTAGTTTCCACGCGCACTCCAGACGTCAGCTTCTCCGGTTTAGATGAGTTCTGCGTGATGAATGTTGACACTGAAATATGACTCAGTCTGATTAAATCTATCAATGAAAATTAGGCTCTGCTGAGAGCTGTGGCCTGAATACAAGTTGCCAAATTATGGCCAAAGGCAAAACAATCTATTTAGTCCAAGGTGATGGTTTTAAATGCTGTGTTTTGTCAGTCGAAAACCCAAAGATATTCAGTTTAATATGATAGTAAACAGAGAAAATTAAGAGAGATTTGAGAGGCTGAAAACAGCTTTTTTCCCAGTTTAATGAAAAAATACTTTAACCGTTTATTACTTATCAGAAAAGTTTAATAATTTACTTCTTTTTGTGAGATTTATTAGCCTGAAATGGCTTTATGGCAGAACATCCCCTTGGACAAGTGAGCAAACCTTATTGTTGAGCCCTGCATTCGTCCAACAAACTCTTAATATATTGTTGTTATTGTTGACCACTATGATCATTAATCTTCTGCTTTAACTGTTCTTGTTTCTGGTTCTGTACCAGATTTGAAACAGGTCACGTTCTTCCACGTCAAACTGGGAAAATAAATTCTTTATGAAGTTGGTTTTGTCCATGGGGGCGTTGTAAAGTTGAAACATGGAAATGTTCTTCAGCAAACTTGCCACGAAGTTTGAAACACGCCCGGGTTGTGCTTACTGACGATGGCGTCGTCCATCGCCGACGGCTGACAGTCGGTGACCACTGAGCCCTCCACCATCACAACACTGAGATTTAAAATTCTTCTGGTTTTGACGTAGTGTGTCCCCTCGGAGTTGCCAGGAGCTGTTGGCAAAGTTCCATTTTTGAGATGATGGAGAGAAAACAAATTGAAGCTGTTGCTGCTGGTCATTGCACAACATTACGTCTCCATGTCCTAGTTATTATTTTCTTATGAAACCTCCCCAGTCAGGCGAACCCCAGACGTTCAGTTACACTGGTGGCAGCAGTGTTGCTTTTCTGCAGGCCACTGAACAGCTGCTTACACAGACGATGAATGGGAAGCATAGACGGATCCTGTGGACAAATACCTTTCATGTCATATATACTCCCTGTACCTGAAACTTACTGCTGCTTCTGTTGCTGCCTGATCATCACATAGCAGTTTTCCACTGATCCACTAAAATATGGGCATTGTGTTGCATCCGGCAGTACAATAATTTATTATTTATCACATCTCCAGTGGAAATAAGCATAAACTAGTGCTCTCTCATATAGACGCAGGTTTCACTATCTCTTTTTCCACCGCTCTCTCATCCACTCGCTCTCTCGCTCCGTCAGGCTGTGTTCAAAGCAACAAAAGCACCGTGTCAGAAAATTCCTTCATTTCATTTAGACCAGCGTGTCGGCACAGCGGGTGTGCTGACACAGAGGGCTGCAGAAAACAAAACACAAGCAAAAAGCAAAGTTGTCCAGGAAGAAAAAGAAGTTTAACTCGGTTCAACCTCTGATGCAGCGCAGCGTCACCTGTCATCATTAGTTACAGATCACTTTGTAACGTGAACGTCTGCTGTCTGTTGTTACGAGATAAATGATAAATGTTCAAACTGTCAAACTATTGTTGTTGTTTTTTTGTAAATATTCACTCATTCTGAATTTGATGTCTGCAACATGTTCCGAAAAACTTGGGACAAAAGACTGAAAGTTGAGGAATGCTCAAAAAAACACCCACATCATTATATAAAGGAGACTACATGGGCTCAGGAACACTTTGGAAAAACCGTTGTCAGTAAACACAGTTTGTCTCTGCAGCTACAAACACAAGTTAAGACTCGACCATGCAAAGAGAAAGACACATATCAATAACATCCAGAAACACTGCAGACTTCTCTGAGGCCCGAGCTCATCTGAGATGGACTGACGCAAAGTGGAAAAGTGAGCTGTGGTCTGACGAGTCCACATTTCAGATTGTTTTCACAAATCATGGACGTCGTGTCCTCCGGACTAAAGAGGAAAAGGACCATTGGGGTTTTATTACTAAAGTGTCGTTCCTGGGTTTGCTGTCATTGCATCACTGCAACCAAAAAACAACATGCACGTCCACAGAGCTGTTTTCAGTCTGTTTTCAAACTGCATTTCTTTACTGGGGGATCTTGGCCTGTCCAATATGGCCGGCGTGCAGCTGCATACCGGCAACATACCTAGAAGATGATGGTGAAGATAACAAAAACAGGGATTTATTCACCTCACAATGTGCCTGACTATAGTGGAACATAACACATTGAGTGTAGAATTAATCTGTAGATGTTCTGGTTTAAGAGGAGTCAAAACTTTTCTTTGGATGTCAGTTCTTACAGCAGGATTGACTCCAAAGCTGTTCCATTAACTGTTTTCCCCACCTTTGGGTTAAAACTGCAGGCTGTACCACACATCAACAAGAGAAACGATATCAGACCATGCAAAAGAAGACTGATTTGAATCAATCAATTTTTTCACCCAGCCCTGAACAACAGCATGCAGACTCTCTGTCCAAACCACTCCCTTTAATTTATTTAAGAAACTGGAAATGTTCAACGTGTGTGTTTGCCGTCTACGCCAAAACAAAATATCCTCCAGCAGCTTGACAGTAAAAGCTTTCGAGTGAGGAAAATTGATTATGATCGGAGGTTTGTCTAACTCAGCACTCGGAGGCATTTTTAACACCCATTTCGTCAGTTTTACAGGAGCGAAGTGAATCGGTGAAGAGCTGCTGGCACAGACTACAGTTTGGGCAGATCTCAAACATGTCACCTGTGCCACTGATGCAGGTTGAATCTCAGAGCTTTTACCGGCAATTCTCCAAACTCAGATCTGTGAAGGAACACTGACATTTTCATTTTGTTTAAAGATGCATCTGGGTAATAGGCAGTTAGAACCTGCTGGGTCTCTGCTGCGAGCAGGCAACCAGGCAACAGGGAGAAGACAAAAGATAGTGTCGCTCTTCTCTGTAACAGGAGGACAGCCGACGTGTGCTGCAAACAATAAAGGACACTGAGTCGACAAGTTAAACTGTTGTTGAAAACATGACATTCTCTTTTCTTTGCCTCAAACACAAGGCAGGCACCTCGGGCACAGTTTAGTTCTGCGGAGGAATCCCTCCCTGACAGCAGAAAGCAGCAGAAAATGTTTTTAATGACATTTGGCTCAGTGGACTCACAGGCGAGGAGGCCAACAAAACAGAGCCAAACACAACACATCTCTGCACATGTCAAGGTGTTTTCAAGCTACACATGCACCGACTGTTCAGCAAAAACAGGGTGATGGAGACACAAAATAACCACCCAACAACTGAAAACCACAAACCTACAACTAAATGCAAAAAATCTAAAGGCTTTACACTGGACAGATTTACTTTAGGTCTCATGGCTTACCAATACTTTGAGTCAATACTTAAACAAGGTGTCAGCTCAGCCACATCTTCTGTTGTTTACCTTCACAAAATTATCACTGATGATTCACAACCTAATTTGTCAAATTAATTTAACTTTCGATAAATTGCACTTTTCATTTCAAGGCACTCATCAGTCCCTTCAAGAAGTTGTGATGTTGCATTCGCATCAATTCATGCAATTTCAACCAATTCCTTTGGATTCTGCACAGCCAGCAATTTTGTCAAAACTGTGCAACTTCTCCGCAAATCTGACCAATCATTATTGCGTCCCTCAAGTTCCACCAATCATGGCAGTCTCCTGCACAAACGCTGTAAGTGTACATCTCAAGGAACCAACTCAGTGTTTAATTATTTACGTTTTTTGTATTTATATTATTTTGTTTTGTTGTGTGCTTTGTGCACTTTTATATTTTATAATTCTGTGCTGTTTTGGGTGAATTTGAACTCCAAAAAGATTTTGCTTCTTTGTGGAATCCCCTCAGTTGTACTTTCTTTTACAAATAGAGCAGATTTTGTTAGAATTGTTGTAATCCTGGGGTTTTTTGGTGACTGAGAACATGCAGAACAGAGTCCAGTTTTATTCTCTCTGGAACAATATGCCTTTGATTTCCAATCAATTAATAAGAGAATTCAATTGAAAAACCAAATTGACTTGTGACCTTAAAATTGAGTCATATTGAATTGTAGATTTGGAGAATCGCCACGCCTTTACTTGTTAACCGTAGATCAGTGTTTTAATCTGTCCAAATGATGGACAGCCTTCCGGTTTATATTATCATTGTTAAAGAAAATATTCACAGCTTCTCCTTGGAACACACCAACATTTGTTTTTAATATTGGTTTAAGTTTAGTGAACTCTTAACTTATTTGTTGCTCAATGTGATTACTTCAGGGAACTCCAGTATAATTTCATATGCACAAACACCAAAATATGTGATAAAAACACTTTTTACTTTTGGGAAATCATGATCTCATATATTCAGAGTATTGCGTTTTGTTTTGCAGCAGATGGTTTCTCTCTATAGCTCCCTCTTTCTGTATTTCCTCACTCTCCATCACTCTCCGTCTCTTTGACTGTTTGCGTAGTTGTCAGCTCTGAGATGTGGAGAAGATTCATCTCAATCTCTCGGCATGAGACAGAACATCGACTCAGCTGAAAGCGACATCACGCTGCTTGTCGACCTGGCAGGCTCCGGCACCGATTTAAGGAGGCAGATTCAAGATTTTGAAGTGAAGGTCTAATTTGTGTGCCAGTCAAGCAGCAGCTCGTCTTTAATCTTACTCAAACTTCCCAGGTGCTGCGGAGCGCCTCAAACCACAATCTCAACAGATTGTTCATCTGTCTCAGATCTCAGAGGAAATAAGTGCCTCGTTCTCAGCAGCCCTCGACCTCACTTCCACAACACTGGAAGAGATTGACAAGTTCCTGAGGTGTGTTTCTGCACTGCGGGGAGTGAGGTGAGAGGAGGACTGAGAGCAAACCCTGTGCAGCACCGTTTACTGTTCACATGACAGATATATGGGTCAGTGTACTTGGCAGCCATCTGATTTAAAATGAGACAAAACAAAATCTGGAAACAAGCTGTCTATCAAAACAAGGAAACAAAAAACAGGAAAACAACCTGTTTCTTGCTTTCATGCTAAATATTATTCCAAAAAAATTTTCTAAATGGAAATTGAGTCGAATCTTTTGGTCATTTGGTTTTCCTTTCAGCAGAGGTGGGAAGTAACTAAGTACAAATACTTTGTTACTGTACTTAAGTAGAGTTTTCATGTACCTGTAATTTACTTATTCTTACTTTTATTATTGACATAACAAGATGGAAATTATATAAGAGGAAGGAACAAGACACAAAAGATTAAGCAAGACAACAAGACTAAAAAACAACATAAAGGACAAAATATGTAACAAAACAATAAAGATGCAACAAGACAAAAAAGACATAAGATGAAAAACGCTGAAAAAGATGCAACAAGTCAACAAGACAAAAATCAGTGTAAAAACGTAACAAGACTAAAAAGATGTAATAAGATTAGAAAAACATGGTAAAAGACAAAATACATAACGAGACAAAAGAAGGAAAGCAACATAAAAGAAGTAACAAGATGAAAAAGACGCAACGAAAAAGATGCACAAGACAAAAGAGACATAAGACATAAAAGAGGGCTACTTTTTACTTTTATACTTTAAGTACATTTCAGAGATTTTAATTTTTAACTTTTACTTTTTACTTTACTTTTACTGTAAACAAGTTGAAGCAGTACTTCTACTTTTACCAGTTGTTCTTTTTTCTTTACAAAAGTATCTGTAGCATCTGTAAGAATGTTTACTTTGGCCTGACATGTGTTAAACCAGGCTGTTTTTTTGTTTTTCATTGTTTAATATCGAAACAAAAAATGATATACTGGTTGTTTTTCAGTTTTCCTATTTCTACATGGGAATCTGTAAATGACTGATTTTTGTTTTCTTATTTTAAAATGGAAATCTGTCGACCGCCAATAAACGCCTCTACAGTGACCGTACAGGAGCAGTGAAGTCTCCACGACATCAGATGTTTAATAGTTAAATGAGGCTGTGAAAACGACTCTGTGGTCGTGGTTTGGCAGCATTTTATACAATCTGAACCAGCCTCTGTTAACAAGTTCATAAACCAACGTTGTCCGTAATCGTCTCCTTCATCCGGTTCCAAACTTCCATCTGAAACATGATGGTTGTTGTGAAGATACCTGCAGCTGCACCCAACAGGATTCATATGCAAACAAACAAATAAACAAATAAACAATGCACCAGTGTTTCCTGCAGCATAGGGACATGTCTCATCCCACTAATTAACTCCCTGTAGATTTGTACTATTTGTTTGAATTAATTTCTGGCGTCTATTATTGTCGCTGGTGGGAGAAGTTCTCTGCATAAAGACACTGAACAAACGTGAAAAGGCAAACCTCCAAAGAAGAATACAATCAGCGACTTTTAATCTTTTTCTCTGCAGTCACAGAACATCCAGTCTGCAGAATGATTGTTAGATCTGCACAGGGGCATTGGGTCCGACGAGATTCTGAAGTTTACTGCTATAATCTTATTTTATTTCTTAGATTATCAAATGAAATCACGGGCATCAGTTTTAGTCTTGGTCTCAACACGTACTTATAACTTTAAAATTTAATAAGTTAAACAGACAAAATGAAGAAAATACAGTCTTGAGGCATTACTGTTTGTACATGTCCATGACCATGAACCATGACGTAATAGGAAAGACTCCGAGGTCTATTGTTTCAGTGGACTCTGTTCAGGTTCAGGTTCCAGAGATCTTAGCGTGTACCGTTTGTCCGGGCATTTCTAAATGCAGCAACATGGCCACTTTGGTGGAAAAGGGGTAACAGCGGGAGAACCTCACATAGCAGAGCTTCTAGCTCAGCTACAACACAGGTGCCCACAGAGCGGCTCTCTCAAAGGGCCATAAATGTGCTTCTAGTGACTATCAAAGCTCCACCAGACTCCAGCAGAGACACAGATATCATCTCTTTGCTGTTTCGCTCACACTGAGTGGTGGACGGTCAATAAGTCTCACTCCTCTGCAGCATTGCAGCTGCATTTAAGAAAAAAAAAAAAGAGTATGATTTGAGGTTTTAGCTCCAGCTATAAGCCGAGCAGTAGTACAAGCCAGAGAAACGTTTTATGAGGATAAAAGGGCTGAAGTGCACAGTCTGACAGCTAAAGCGTGACCCACCTGCAGCCTGAACTACCTGCTGGTTCACTTGGTGTGTCACAAGCTCAGAGGATGGTGGTTAATAATAAACTGGAGTCAAGTTTTCAGAGGCGACTTCAATCAGGTCTGCAGTGAGCGGCACCACAAACAGAGGACTCATCGTCGACAGCAGGTCTGTGTCTGCGGGAATAAGATGTCAGAACATATTGTTCTGTTCTTTGCTTCTTTAGTGATCAAATTAGTTCATCTCATTCTGAGAGTGTGTGCTGAATAACAATAAAACAAGATGTTGAATGTTGAGCCACAACATCTTGTGTGAAATAAGACTATTTTAATCTTATTATTATAATTTGGCACGCCGCACATGTGAGGAGCTTCCTTTTGAAAATAGGCACCATCTGCCCATTGTTTGAACAAACTGAACCATAATGAGGAACTATTCCTGCAAACTTTCAGTTGATTCAAGTGTATGAAAACTGTACTAGGGATGGGCTTTTATGTCCGGCTCCATTTTGGATCTGGTTTCTTGTTTCCAAAACACTGAGATTCAATAAGTTCTGATGCTGAGAAGTCTCTTATCAAACCCGTTTTTCTCCTGGATCTTTCTCTGTTAGTAAAGAGATTTAGGTTGCAGGTTTATTATTTTTTAGCTGACGCTTACCATAATTTCTCGAGGTTATAGGGTTGCCACCATCAAGGATACATTTTAAGGA
>JAJHUR010134397.1:5475-16747 GCA_027495735.1 Lutjanus campechanus
AAGTGTGTGCATCTGCTTTTGACAGAGGCTGCTCGATCAGGTACTGACCTCCGGTCCGCTCTCCCCTCTTAACACCCGTTAACAGTGAGAACCGAGGGCCAAGTGAGACCAGGCACACGGAGAACCCGGCTGCCACAGAGGGTGAGCTCTGCTGCTGTAATTATATCTCAAGAGTGTGTCTGGACCGTCCCCCTACAACCTCTCCTCTGAGACAAATTAACTGAGAACACTCTGAGAAATACGGGTTCCAAAAGGGTTCTTCCTGAAGGGCCGAGGTTCTACCCAGAACCATTTGCTTTCTGATTAAGTAAGGGTGTCTCAAGGGTTCTTTGTAAGACTATGGGTTCCACTGAGAGCCCCTTTCATCCAGAGAACCATAAATGGGTTCTGGCTAAAACTCTTGGAAACTAAAACGGTTTTCAATAAACCCTCCTGAATGGGTTCTAGATAAAATCCTTGGAATATAAAAAAGTTCTTGGTAGAGCCCCCTTGGTGAGATCTAGATCTAGAACCTCTTTGGTGGGCTCAAGATAAAACACTTGGAATATAAAGAGGTTCTCGGCAGAACCCCCCTGAATGTGTTCAAGATAAAACCCTTTGAATCTGAAAAAAAGCTGTCAGCAGAACCCACTTGGTGGGTTCTAGATAACACTTGGGATATATAAAGGTTCTCGGCTAACAAGAACCCCCTTGGTGGGTTCTTATTAGCACCTGTAGAAGGTGTAAGAGTTTTGGATAGAACCCCCAGACAGGGTTGTGAGTGGAACCTTTACAGCATAGAAGGGTTCTCTGGGTTCTGGGTGAAACCTTTCACAGATGGTTCTATGTATAACCCTTTATGTTGGGTTCTGGGTAGAACTTTCGAAGTGAAACCGAAAAACATTCTGCCAGGAACCAAAAAAGGGTTCTCCTATGGGACCAGGCTGAAGAACCCATTATGGTTCTGATTATCACCTTTGTTCCTCAGAGCGGAGGAGGAGGAGGAGGTGGAGGAGGATGAGGTGGAGGTGGTGGAGGTGGAGGAGGAGGTGAAGGAGGAGGAGGAGGTGGAGGAGGAGGAGGAGGAGGAGGAGGAGGAGGTGGAGGTGGAGGAGTATGAGGAGGAGGTGGAGGAGGTGAAGGTGGATGAGTATGAGGAGGAGGTGGAGGAGGAGATGGAGGAGGAGGAGGAGGTGGAGGTGGAGGAGGAGGAGTATGAGGAGGAGGTGGAGGTGGTGGAGGAGGAGGAGTATGAGGATGAGGAGGAGGTGGAGGTGGAGGAGTATGAGGAGGAGGTGGTGGAGGAGGTGGAGGAGGAGGTGGATGAGGAGGAGTATGAGGTGGAGGTGGAGGTGGAGGAGGGGAGGAGGAGGAGGAGGAGGTGGAGGTGGAGGAGGTGGAGGAGAACAGTTTGTGATTTTGGTAAAAGAAGAAGAATTTCCCCCCTCGTGTGTATCACATGTCAGATTATCATAGCAGGCAGAGAGGAAGATGATTTGGCAGGAATATTGTGCTTTGAAATCTGAAATCAGGCTTCACCGGCTCCTGTTCCTCCTCTGACAGCTGCCCTTGCGTGACTTTGCAGTGCTGACATGCCGCTCGCGGTCTGTTAGAAAGGAGATAAATCCTTGATGGGTGGCAGAAGAAGGAGAGATGAGGAGCTTAGTGTCGGGCTCTGACGGAGCCTTGAAGCCGGGGATCGGCTCTTCATGAACATGACGGGAGGAGTGGAGTTACATGGTCACCGGCTCGCCGCCTGTCTGCGTTTCCCACCTGAAGGCTAATAACCGAGTCTCCTGATTCTCTGCGGAGCTGTTGTTAGGGAGACTATCAGGTTGCTCCTCGAGATAACAACAAAGAAGTTTTTAATAAGAAAAGAAGCGCCATGGCCGTTCTTTGACGAGAAAATGCATCATTAATCTGCAAAGCCTCGCTCCAGAGCCCGCTCCCTCTAAAAAATAAGTCTGTATCATTTATCAACTTTTTTTATATTAACAAAAGATCAAATTCTCACGTCTTATTGCATCTTTCAGCTTGTTGTTTTGGTGTCATCTTTCCAGAAGAGCTGAAGGTGATTATAGATCAGCTGGTGTGGTGATTATCTTTTTTTAAAGCTTCTACAAAGAGTTTTTGACTGGTTATGAAACAGTCTCAGTTCTGACTGTTATGACCTTATATGACCAGTATAAGTTAACAAGACCATCCTCGAGAAGATCGGCTACGTCTGTATAGTTTTTCTTGATGCCACCCAGTTGGATTCCCCTTGAAATCAGAAAAAATGAGTCTGTGTTTATATTTTTCCAGGCAAAGTTACAGTAAGTAGCACGTTAGCCAGTCAAAAAGAAGAATGAGGAGATTTTAATTTAGATAATTGTATTTTTGATGCTTTATTTTGTGTTTACAGCATAGAAACATTACCGCTTTTGTCCACGGGGGCCCCCAAAAACAACAAAATATAAAAGTACCTAGTAGTAGCTTTAATACCCTGGTCACTGGTCTCATATGTGAGATGTGATAAGCAACAGAAAACTCTACCTAGAAATATTTTTTTATTTGATTTTGGTGATGTTATTTTAACAGTAAAAACTCGCTGGGTACATGGTGACATAGTTTAATAATTAATGTTACACAACAGTTTGCACTGCGGTGAGTTTCAAGGATAAAACTCTACTTTTAATAAAAAAGAAAGTTGGAAAAAAGAGGCTCTGTCTTGCAGCAGATTGTTTGTTTGTTTAAAACCAAAAACAAAAATAAAGAAAGATTTAGTGTTTTGGCATATATTTGTCCTGTCATAATATTTACTGATACAAAAAATCTTGTGATATTGACATGAACCACAGCACTCAACCCTCCAAGTTATCAAAGTTAGATTTTTCTCAAACGCTGCACTATCCACAGTGAGGGGAAAACACTAGAAGTATTTGTATAATCCTGCTAATTCCTATTAAAAATGCAAGATCATCTGCAGCTAATTTATTCATTTATGAGACAATAGAAGGTCGGTGGTTTCTAAGCTGAAAATTTAAATAATGTAAAGGATATAAAAGCAGTTTCTTCTACATTAATTATGTTTTTTTTCTCTTCAAACTTTGCCCTGACCTTTGCTCTTTTCACCTCTAAATATTGCACAAATCAATCAAACTGAGAAGAAAAATATAGTCTTAAACTGACATGTTCGGTTTGTGGTGAGAGGCTGCAAACTGTTTTATTTTAAGAGGTCAGCAGCTGAAACGGTCGGGGATCACCGCTCCAACACCTCCGCGAGGATGCTCTTTTGTTATCTGTGTCCACATGGCAGCATCATAACTCTGCAGGAAGATTCGGCTCAAGGCTCAAGGACCCGGAGAGCGGCGGCTCGCCAGCTCGCCTGTCAGGCGGGGGTCCGCTGACAGCAGATGGTGACGGGCGGTGCTGACTCGCGGAGAGGCCAGGGGCCACCGAAGAACCTGGGTCAGAGCTCCGGCGGGTGTCACATCAGGGCACCGTCTCCTCCTGCCACTTACTGTCACCGCTGTGTCGCCCCGGGGGGGTCGTGGGTGACAGGGCACGCTGTCAGCTGCGCCTTTACAGCGGATGTGTCACCTTTGACCTCCGCTGTCACCTTTTAATGGAGGTGTCAGGTAAGAAGGCGCCGTTACAACCCCCGATCTGACGTGCGGCTATGAAATGAGGCTACAAGCTAAACAAATAAATCTCCACCTCCCCTCCTGCTGAAGCTTCCCTCTGTGTCCTGCTGCTATCAGCCCGGATTAGCTTCCCAACATTACTGCAAAATGAGACAATTACTGTGCAGAAATGGCACATCGTGACTGCACTGCAGCAGGTGCGTCGGCCGTCAGCCGTGGAATCTCCAAATTTACAAAGAGAAAACAATCAGAAAAGGGCACCGTGACTTCATTTGTCTTCATCTGTCTGCGGGTTTAGATACCGATTCTGTTCATTTTCTACGACGGTGCGAAGACAGATGGACAAACAGGTGCTGATGTGATTTCAGTTTAACATTTGCATTAATTTAGCCTCTAAAAAGGTACCGAAAGTCTGACTATAGTTTCTGTGAGGCTCATACATAAACTGATCCATGCATCTCGCTGCCGGTTAAAGGAGA
Organism: Lutjanus campechanus; assembly: GCA_027495735.1. Taxonomy (NCBI): domain Eukaryota; kingdom Metazoa; phylum Chordata; class Actinopteri; order Lutjaniformes; family Lutjanidae; genus Lutjanus; species Lutjanus campechanus. Next base: position 9,560 of record JAJHUR010134397.1, read on the forward strand.
AATCTGAAATATATTCGCCATTATTTGTCATCAGAGACGTCAATAACACACCAGCCGTGATGTCCTCCTTTTAACTGGAATCGCTATTCCAGGAATAGCTGTTTTTGTTTGCCCGTTTCATGTTAATTAAAGTTCAAATTAATGCAGAATGTTTGTCGAATAAGTGAGCGTCTGTTTATGAGTCACAAGAAATCATTAATAATCTTGTAGAAGGGGTAGATGTTTATAACGGTTAAATTGAGCAAAATGTTAATGGAGTCTGGCAGGAAGTCACTTAACTCAAAGTGACTGGAATGACTCACTTGATTGTATATTAAATAGAATTTCAACCTATTTGGGGCGACAGTAGCTCAGTCTGTAAAGACTTGGGTTGGGAGTACAGAGTACAAATTACGGAGCGTGGACTGGTAGCTGGAGACGTGCCAGTTCTCCTCCTAGACGCTGCCGGGGTGCCTTTGAGCAAGGCCCTTATATTTGGATGGCTAATATGAAGCTGTAGCCAGGAGACAGTTAGCTTAGATTTATCAATGCTCTGTGCACTTTTATGTAATTTATAATTTTGTGTTTGCTGTTTTGATTTATTCTGACCTCCACATTTTGCTTTTTCTTTGTGCATTTACAAATAAAGACTCCTGAGACTTTTTGGTAATGTTACTCACGACATTCAGAACAGAGTTTGGTTTTATTCTCCCTGGAACAAGTTGCCTTTGATTTTTAATGAATTATACCAAAAAAAAAAAGGAAAGAAAATGGCAAAGTTCTTTGCTATTTTCACAGCAAAACCCCAGAGGGACTGTAGCTTGTATAATTTTTAGGTTTCTGACAGCTGGTTGGACAAAACAAGAAATCTGAATATGTTAGCATTGGTTCTGGGGTCTTTTTTTAATATAATGTCAAAAATAAAATGATCTCCTCCTTCTTATTTTTAACTGTACTACTCACCTACTCAACAGGCTTGTTTCATCCACAAGGAGAATCCGACCCGATGGCAGGCACTGAGAATAACTATTTACATAGATATAGTTTTATGTAGGCATCAGTATTGAATAGAAACTGTTTCATAACCAGTTAGAACTCCTTGTAAAGATATTTTGCTTCATAATACACACATAGCTGTAGTGCGTTGTGTAGATGTTTTGCCGTTGAATGGTTGAATAATCTCAGAGAATGTCCTTCCATTGAGCTGCTGAGTCTTTACTTGTTTCTTCTTAATAATAATATAAAATCTAAAAATAGAAAAAGCAACACATCCAAGTCTGAAGAGACCTTGAGAGGCAGAAAAATGAAAGCAGAGCAAAAACACTGTTCGTGGCGCAGGACTAAAAGAGTTAAAGCTCCAAAAGGAACACATTTTTGCTGTGAAGATTTCCGTTTCTTTTAAAAATATACACCCATCTCATCAGCCCAAATTGCATCTGCTGTACTTTAACTGCCATAATTTTTTTTTTTGACAGTTTGTCCAAATCTAATTCTGGCACCTTGTAGAATCTCTGGTATAAAATCTCAAACAGCTCTCTGCAGTGAAGAGAAAAAAAAAAAGACAAAACAAACAGCTCTCTCTCTCGGTATGAGGCCATGAAAGTGCATGGTTTGTTTGTGAGGCAGAGCTGCGTATAAATACGTCATGAACTGTCAGAGGAGACAGCGGCTCGACCTTCGTGATTGACAGGCGGGCCTACTTTGACTCCTCCGAAGCTGTTTGGTTAGAGGCGGGTCTCGGATCAAACCGACCTGCCTGGTCACATTTCCTGCTAAACCTTCAGCTCCAGGCAGCCGGAGGAAGAGGAAAAGAGGAAGAGCCGACCTGACAAAGACGGTCTGGTTTATACATGAACTCCTTGCATGAATTAAACATGCAAGACAATTCCAGGAACTCCACGAGCACAACACACCTTCTGATACACAAACCGGAGCCGCGTGGAGGCAACTGTGAAGCGAGAATAAAAAGTAAACCTGTCACCACACCGACGCATGATGCAGCCCCGCTGTGGGTCAGCCAGAATATAAATAAAAACTGCTTTGGATCAATGGAAAAACTCGTACAGTACAGTGTAAATTCTGCAGAGTAAGGACGGCATCAAACTTCACAGTTATTCCAGCGTGCGGGGGCGACGTGACTGCTTATTAAAATTCATAACTCTGACCTGTAGTTGTGACGCCCCCCCTCGAGCTAATCAGTAGACGCTACAACGTCTGGGTTATATGAATCATTCCCTCAAGTTTCATTAAAAACTAACAAACAAACAGATAAACAAGACAGATGGATGGAGGGAAAACAGCACATAAGCTCGAGCTGCATGTAACAACAGAGGTAAATATAAAGGTGAGCACACGACGCCCACTCTGCAATAATCAGATGGTAAATAATCCCCAGTGGAAAAAGAAATCAATTATTTATGCAGTAAAGCAGTGATTTATGCTGTTAGAAAAGATGCTATCTGCATATTAGATTACTTTAGATGTGTACTTTGCTACAGTAGATGGCGGTCGACACACCCCCAAGTTTAGAGAAGCAGAGAGGAGTAGCAGCACAGAAGCTAAGTGATGTACTGCTGGACAGGATCCGCACCAAACGTGTTTAAGCCACCTAAAAAACGTCGGCATCATTTTAAACGTACCCTGTACAGAGGTATCGTATCATATCATATTGAATCGTTTGGATGTTTGGATTCTGATTCCAATTTCGGTTCCTCAATTCCACTTTTTTGAGTGTCCTCCTGCTCTACAGCAACGTTGTGTGAAACGCTAATTATTACCACCAATAAATGTTAGCAGCTGAAACACTGAGTTAAGCTAATGTTAGCTAGATAAACGTAATCACAGTGGGGGTCTTTTTCTTTTCTTTTTTTTGTTTCTTAAATATTCGGGGGTTTACTTAGGCTACTTTAGTATAACAATAGAGTGTATCCATCCTTGTCGAGCATTTTGTAGCATAGCATTCTGCTAAATCGAGGTGACTGAAATTTTGTGCTTTTTTTTTTGCAATGACTGAGTTGGTTAATTGAGAATAACGGACTAATGTAAGTAATGTTAGACTAATGCTGTAATATTGAGGGACAGTTAAAAGAAATTGTGTTAGCGTTAAGCCACATTTAAAGACGAACTAAACTAAATAACAACAGTAGTACATGAGATGCTGTAACTGTTTTTTTCATGTTGGCTTCTGTGGAGGTTTATACTGCAGCGCAAACCAGATTTGCATGGTTGTTGTTGTTGTATGAACCCTGCCAGTTGTGATCCTGGACCCCCTGTGTATAAATGTATGTTGCTGCTGTATGTAAATATACTTGATAGACATGTAGCCCTGTAGGTAACATTATAGCTACGAGTTGAAAAGAAACGATCAAACTGCAGGAATCCATTTGAAATGTTGTGTAACCATGATTAGCGCCCAGCAGCCGGCCTGCTCACATCATAGAGTTACCCACTGGGCAGGGAGATGAGAACCACAGATACTGATGCACCTACACGTGCTACTGCATCAAATTACTTCATTTATCATAAAAGAAGTCATTTGCAAAAAAAACAAATAAAAGAATGGTGCTAATACTGTGCCATTGAGTCAAACTAAATAACCCCAGGAGAAATTCTGTCACAGCTGCAGAGCTCTACTGACAGCAAGGTCAAAACCATGAAAATATTCTTAATATAACGTACACTTAAACTGATTTTCTTTTAAGTGGCTAAAGTATGTTTTGCTGCTGACCTTGTCCACAGCAGTATACTGTAGTTAATACACTGACTGTGGAGTACTGTGAGTGCAATTACTTCCTCAAGGAACCAGCCTAAAAAAAAGCGTAACACAGAAAGGTAAAAGTGAGCTTCAGGTGGGTTTATCTTCCCTGATCATAAACAAGCAATCTTGGTGACCCAGTTCTGGGCAGAAACTCCCTCAGCACACTTCTTTTTCAACCGTGTCCCGCACCATATGGCAGGCAGCCCGACTCTGTGGGAGTCCATGTGGGAGTTCGGGACAGCCAAGAAAACGACAAGCCTCGGTCAGCCAGAGAGGCGAGGATATTCCTCCTTCAAAATAAAATAAATAAATAAATAAAAAACACTCTGGCTTTTTGACCCCGCCGCGAGCGAAAAAAGCCCCCTCATCTTCCAGCCGGCCAGCGTCTTATAGTGTGAGAGTGACGCAAGGAAGGAGGATCTCAAAAAGTCACAGTCTCCCCGCAGCATCCTCTGCAAACCCACCTCCGTCGACCGGCAGGGCTGTTGCCTAGTTACCTGGCTCTGCAGAAGTGCAGTGAAGCATCGTGGGCCAACGTGGGGACCACTTCACTACCCACACCTACTGTGTTACCAAGAGGGAGAGAAGAAGAAGTGTGTCAAGTTGTTTTCCTTCGAAAAGGAGATAAAAACGGATCACACATAGAGGAAAAACACGGTTGAAACCACTAATTATCTGAATAATAAGACTTTTTCAGTATGCTCTTATTTGCGAGGCACACCTGGCGAAAACTGATGCAACTTTTCGATCATTTTGGAGGGTTTAGTTTGAGGTGATGTCGAGCTGAGAGGTGTTTCTGTTCCCTCTGATGCCTCGCTGGGTTTTATCAGCTGCTGCAGTGACAGACAGGTGGCTGACTCGCAGGGCAGTGCTCGAACCAGACAAATTGTGGTGAAGCACAACCCTGACATGTCTGCTATTTCTGTTCTTTATGTTTTTTGTCTCTCTGGCTGAGCTGAGTGAGGGCGGGGTGGGTGTGTGTGGGGGGGCAAGCAGCATGACATGACCCTTTTATATAGAGGAAAAGAGCAAAAGCAGGTCCCCCATTGTCAGGGTGTATTCAGAAAGTCTGTTTCTGTCAGCCTTTTATTGCATTTCAACAAAGTGCAAAAGGTTTTTAGTGATATTTTGGGTTTTCCTCTGCAGTTTCAATTCACTGTTTTGTGTGCACAAATTGGATTTATGCATGTGGATGCATATTATAACCTTGACAGTGGATCATAAAGTTACTTTAATGTGAAAATAGTTGCTTTGCATGACGAATCACCACCATTTTAGCATCTTTCAGCTCACTGTTTTGTTTTTTCGACTGGCAACTTAAAATCGTTCGGTTCACTCTCACCGCTCTCGTCAGCATTGCCTTTTTGGCGATAAAGTTTTGATAATCCGACTGTAAAGTAGAGGTGGATGACTGGACGATTGTTTTTCTTTTGGGTGAATTCATCGGGCAATTTTCGGCATTGTACTTCAACTACTGTAATTCAACGCTCTGCAGAGTGAAAGGCGGTGCTTTGTGACTCTCATTCAGGGATGACAAGTGCACCGAGCAGGAGGGAGAGTGAAAGGAAAACAGTCTGTGGAGTCAGACTGTTTCCACGTCTAACACGGTGATTTAACCAAACCAGAGTCGGTATTTGTTGGAACAGTGCAAAGACAAACCGAGACGGTTTTGGTTTTGGTGGTTTTGTTTTGCTTGAATCAAGTGTTTTACAATGAGTTAACACGGCAATCAAGCTTGTTTTAGTTCAATAAAAGAGAGAAACAATCGCTGGTTGATGGGCTGATGTGTTGCCCATCGCCCACACCGCGCTGCCAACTACACTGCTAGCTTAGCACCAAAGAGCAGACACAAACACAGAAAGAAAAACACAGATATTTTTGATAAATGATCATCAGTAATGTGGTTAGAATGACTGAGTGGGTAAAGACCAATAATAGAACAGCTAGAACAGTCTGGTAAGTTGTTGGCAGCGTTTTGTGGACTAAAAAAACTAAACCTGACCTTAAATTGGCATTAAGGTGAGGAGATAATGACGTGAATTATCCCTTTAAGGCTCCTGAAATAAATAATATCAGTCATGTCAATGCTGTTATGTTATTTAGCCCCTATGCAATGTTAATAACAGTCTTAACTGCAGAACTGGAGTAACAGCAGAATGTTTTTTGCAGTAAACCTGTGATTGTCACTGTGTAATTCGAACTCTAACCTCAACTCAAACATGGAGAAGAGCAGAGGAGAGACGCGTGAAGTGATGTTCTCGAGTTGACGACAACTCGTTCAGCGGCTGTCGGTGCAATAAAAACTTTCCAACGAGAGTAATTTATTCATGTAATCGATCTAAAACCAAAAAAATGGACGAACACGTCTGAAATCAAGGCCTGCATGTCTCCATTCTGGCCTCAATTTCCACTTTGGATTTTATCACAGTTTTAATGAAGCGTGTTCCTGATACCGAAATGCCATTCTGTTAACATCTGAACTGGACCTTTTCACCTCCGCTTTCATTTTAATAGAAGTAGAAAAGTACTCAGAACAGCCTGTACTGAAAAATGTTCTGCTGGATCACTGGGAAATAAAGCAAAAGATGAGCAGACTTGTAAAAAAAAAAAAAATCAAAATCTATCATTTGATTTATTTTTTGTGTTAATAATCTGAATCCGCAAGTAACTAAAGGTGTGAAATAAATGTAGTAGAGTAAAAGGTACAATATTTCCCTGTGAGATTCAGTGTTTACATTCAACCCGGTTAGTAAAAGTAGACAAACTAATAATGCACAAGAGACAACATAATATACCAACATTTGTTTATATTTTGGCATATTAGAAGCATTGAAAGTAGCCAAATTATCTATCAGCAGGTCCTGCCTGCAGCCAACTATCAGAGAATTACTTGCAAAGTAGTTCAAGAAGAGAGTTTGTCTACTAAAATTGAAAGTCTTCTCTTTTTAGTACAAAGTATTTGGCAAGATACTGATTTTAATATTCGATATGTGGCCAGATCAGAAATGATGAGACCAGACACAAAATAAAATCATTTAGTGGGTCTTTAAAAAAATAAAGCAGCATTAATTCTGTGATTTTGAGGTTTGTTTGTTTTTTAAATCACAGTGGTAAAAGGACAGAAAACTTACTTTTCCTGCACTTTTTTCCTACTTAATATAAACATCCAGCTTCAAACCGAGTACAGTAATACTGGTAAACAGTACCGAAATAACAACAAGCTCTCATGAACTTCAGTTTTACGGTGTGTCCAAGACTTGACGAGACTCGCGAGACTTCCGCACGTGCGTCCATTAGGATATGTACGAAGTCTCGCGAGATCGACGCCATGTTTAAATCCTACCGGCTACATGCTACAGCTGACATTTCTGCTAAAAACATGGCGTAAATGGCGTCTTTTGCGGTTAATTTTTAATGTCGCGGCTCGCGGACACTTGGATTACACCACACAA
>JAJHUR010134397.1:16767-31812 GCA_027495735.1 Lutjanus campechanus
ACTCTAACCTCAACTCAAACATGGAGAAGAGCAGAGGAGAGACGCGTGAAGTGATGTTCTCGAGTTGACGACAACTCGTTCAGCGGATGTCGGTGCAATAAAAACTTTCCAACGAGAGTAATTTATTCATGTAATCGATCTAAAACCAAAAAAATGGACGAACACGTCTGAAATCAAGGCCTGCATGTCTCCATTCTGGCCTCAATTTCCACTTTGGATTTTATCACAGTTTTAATGAAGCGTGTTCCTGATACCGAAATGCCATTCTGTTAACATCTGAACTGGACCTTTTCACCTCCGCTTTCATTTTAATAGAAGTAGAAAAGTACTCAGAACAGCCTGTACTGAAAAATGTTCTGCTGGATCACTGGGAAATAAAGCAAAAGATGAGCAGACTTGTAAAAAAAAAAAATCAAAATCTATCATTTGATTTATTTTTTGTGTTAATAATCTGAATCTGCAAGTAACTAAAGGTGTGAAATAAATGTAGTAGAGTAAAAGGTACAATATTTCCCTGTGAGATTCAGTGTTGTTGTAGAAAGCAGCATAAAATGAAGAGCTCAAAGTTTATTACCTGAGTCAGTGGCGGTTCTAGACCAGTTTTACTGACTGGAAACAGCTGTCACATTCAACCCGGTTAGTAAAAGTAGACAAACTAATAGTGCACAACATAATATACCAACATTTGTTTATATTTTGGCATATTAGAAGCATTGAAAGTAGCCAAATTATCTATCAGCAGGTCCAACCTGCAGCCAACTATCAGAGAATTACTTGCAAAGTAGTTCAAGAAGAGAGTTTGTCTACTAAAATTGAAAGTCTTCTCTTTTTAGTACAAAGTATTTGGCAAGATACTGATTTTAATGTTCGATATGTGGCCAGACACAAAATAAAATCACTTAGTGGGTCTTTAAAAAAATAAAGCAGCATTAATTCTGTGATTTTGAGGTTTGTTTGTTTTTTAAATCACAGTGGTAAAAGGACAGAAAACTTACTTTTCCGGCACTTTTTTCCTACTTAATATAAACATCCAGCTTCAAACTGAGTACAGTAATACTGGTAAACAGTACCGAAATAACAACAAGCTCTCATGAACTTCAGTTTTACGGTGTGTCCAAGACTTGACGAGACTCGCGAGACTTCCGCACGTGCGTCCATTAGGATATATACGAAGTCTCGCGACATCGACGCCATGTTTACATCCTACCGGCTACATGCTACAGCTGACATTTCTGCTAAAAACATGGCGTGATTGGCGTCTTTTGTGGTTAATTTTTAATGTCGCGGCTCGCGGACACTTGGATTACACCAAACAAGCAGGATGGAGACGTTTTGTGTTTGTTTTGTGTGGTATTTTTAACGTTTTATCCGTGGTCACCATTCACTGCCATTGTACTGGATGAGGCTGCTACCCTGTTTCTCCTAAAACTCCAGGATTGTTTGGTGAACTGAAGATCTTCACCCATCATCACATCGGCATAGTGGTGAGTACATACTGAGTGGGTTATTCTCACAAGGTGGAGTATCGCTTTAAACCAACCCACTGTTTAGTCTTTCCCTCAGCGTGGTGGAGATAACACACAGTGATAAACACAAACAAAAAACTTTTTACAAATCAACTGGAGTCTGCAAGAATACAAAATCATCACTCATCATCTTTAGTCTGACAACTTCATTACACTCTCATCTACTGGCGCTGGAACTGTTCCTGTGTTTTATCAGTGTTTATGGGGTATTTTCCTGAACATAAACAAAAAAAACACACCTCAGCAGTCGCTCATTTTTCCTGGTACGGCTGCTTCTGTGTCTCCAGCATCTTAACGAGCGCTCTCTGACCCGCGAAAATGTTCTTAAAACATCCCGACACTGCTGTTCTGCTGTTCTTTTTTTTAATTACTGGCCAACAAATGCAGTGAAATCAAAAATATCACTGACAAGATCAAGTGACAGTACAATCTGTGGGGCTCTAATTCAAAATATGAGGAAATCTCTGGGGAGTGAAAAGTTTCAAAGTTGGCTGTTTATTGTCTAACTGACAGTTAACTCACTGACCTGAAGTCATTCAGGATCTCAGCGGGGAATCTCATGCAGCTTCTCCAACAAACACCGCAGAGAAAAGACCCGCTATTAATAACAACCCTGCAAACGATACGTGCAGCATGTTATTAGATCTAATACGACACCTCGAGAGGGTGATTTCAACCCCGCCGCATCCCCGTTATTGTGTTTTGTTGTGATTATTAGTCCTCTTGTATTTATCTTCCCCGCCGACGGAGGCTCAATCATGTTTAAACACAACCCCTCGCCGTGATAATTCTCGCAGCCAAATGTGTCTCGGTCGGCTTTATCGACATGAAATAGGTTTCGATTGCCTTGAACATGATTTTCATACGTGGAGTGCATCCAACCGATGCGCCCGGAGATTGATTTCACGGTTTTCTTCAGATTGTAACGCCTGCTGCATTAGCCGGCTTGATTAGCATATACATGAAAAGGTAGCTGTTATAATAATATGTTTCGTCTCCATTAGAAATGTTCGTCTCAGGTACGAGTGTGGCTGACGGACAATGTATTCCCATTAATTACCCAGCTCGCACCAGACTGTCAAGATCTGAAAATAATGACTGTACTCAATCACTAAATTTGAAAGTAATGAGCGCTATTAATACTTTTTTTTTTTAAATCAGAAGCAGCTACAGCCTGAACAGCCAAATAACAACTGTCACTGATATGGTTTCTCTTCTCATTAGTACTCTCAGTTTCTCAGGAAAGTTGTGAAGAAGTGCAAAGAGAGTCCACAAGAAAAAACAATTATTAAAAACTTGTTGTTCAGATAAGACAGGGTTCATTTTTTTTGCAGTTTAGCAGTAATAATTATAATTAATGAGTGACAGGAATAGTTTGACATTTTGGAAAATAACTTTATTTAATTGTTGTTGTTTTTTTACTGAGAGTTAAATGATTAAAACCTTCTATGGCCCAGGGCAAGTAAAATGCCACGTTGGGCAAGTAAATCTATCAGCTCACTTGCCTGTCCAGGGTTGACTGGTAAAAAGGAATTAAAGTATTAAACTAAACTTTTGATAATTGATTTTTCATGCAGAAAATGTTGTTTTCAGCCTCTCAAATCTGGAGGTTTTCCGCTTTTATCATATTAAACTGAATATTTTTTGAGTTTTATTGAGTTTTAGACTGACAAAATGAGACTTTTAAAGACAAAAATGAACATTTTTTCTCTATTTTATAGATGTTGCAGCCCTACATTAAACATAATCAACTAAAGTATTTTTTAATAACTGCTAATAAAACTAATTGTACAAAATTTATTTCAGGCAAGAAGATTTCTGACCCATTTGCCCACCTTGGCAAGTGAAAAAAAGCATTAACGTTGAACCCTGCTCTCATGTTACGATGCTAAATTTGAGGCTAAAGCTAGCAGCTAGTTAGCTTAGCATAAACACTGAACGCAGAGGGAAACAGCTGGCCTGACTCTGTCCAAAGGAAACTGTCTGGGAAATAGTTTGGACCATAATGCAATAGTGATCTAATCTAATAAATCTTATTTAATTTAAGATCATATGTATTTATTTTATTATTTTTTATTTACTCATTGTTTGGGGGTGTATGATGAGAATCTGTATTATATTTTCTTTCTTGTGCTGCCTGTCCTGAGTGTTTTATGCAGTGTTTGTGTTTCTCTCGTGCGTTGTCACATGTTCTAAATTATTAGAATTATAAATAAATTAAAAATATAAATCGATAGAAACTGATGTGCTTTTACCTTGGTAGTTTAAAGATAATGTCACAAATATATCTGACGTTGAAAAGGGTTAACAGATCACCACCATCAGTATTTTTCCTTCGCAGACAAAGGCTTAGATTTGGCAGACGTGTGGGAAAAACGACGCCCTCGCCTCTTTAATCTGCGCGGATTGTCTGAGGATTGATTTGCTCAGTTCGGCCCTCTGAGCCCCGAGATCTGACGAGGCTCAGGACTCGCCTCCGTCCATCATTCGAACTCATCAAGGTAGCAGTTTATTTCTTCTGTGTCATTAATAAAGGTGCCCTTTGGCAGCCACCTCTGTTGCACTGTACAGCCCTCCATTATTGTTTTCTTTTTCTTCTCTTTCTTTCGGGTGGCCGTAAGATGAAAAGAGTTTACCGAGCATGAAAATTGATGACCTATTTCACTCACACTCGAAGTGGAGCTCTAATAAATGAGCCCGGCAGAGTTATGTGCTTTCTATTACTGAATACTTGAGGGGGAAAAAGGGTTTGTACTGTACAGAACTCTACCTGAAAGGCTGAAACCTGATCAACCCACGTCGCCGCCGCCGCCGCCGCTCTGATACTCTTCATGCTATAAAGGTGTTCGTCCACGAGGCTGCAAAATGGATGATTTGATTTGAAAGTAAATCAGGACAGCTTAGGCGAGCTGAGAGGAATAATCGGGGATGATCTCCTTTTCACTGCGGTGACAGAATATCCTTCGTCTCCGAGGCCGTGTTTTCTCTTGGACTCTTGAAAGGACGTTGCTACCTTTGTTGTCACTTACTGAGCGTCTCTTTCAAAATCTTAAAACCCATGCATCGTTTGGTTAAAAATGTGACGAAAAGTCAGGAAATCTCTCCTCGTCGCTTCTCTTTTTTATTTATATTCACTGCTTCCCTTGAACACTGTTGTTAGTCTTTTATTTACTCTACTTTATCTGATTCTTACAGGTTTTATTTCACTTTATATCTATTATTAATATTGCTTTTAAATCTATTTTATTGTAGCTCATGGTCAGCTATTTTAGTCCTTGTTTTTACTCTCTATTTGACATTGAGTTGACAGTCTTATTGTCAGTTTTTCACTTATATGTTAAGTACTCTGAATTGCATTAATCCTGTAAGAAAATACTATAAAAATAATTTATTTGATCAAACTGATTAAACTCAAAGTTTCTGGTATTTATTTTCCAAACCTGAGCTCCTCTGACTTTAGGTCTTTTGATTTAAAATAATGAGTTGAATGAACTGTACAGTTTTCAATCAACTTATTAAATTAAGTTTCTAAAGAAACATGATCAGTGTATCAAAAAGTGTATTTCAGAGTTTGTTTGTTTGTTTGTTTGTTTTTTAAGTTGAGAAAATTAGTAATTAAAAGGCAACTGGCTTCACTTTTGGCTTTGATTTTTGAGTTTTAGGTCAAACATTAAATCTTACGTTTTGAAATAAACTATAAAAAAAACTATAAAAAAAAACTTTTCCTGAAGCCACATGGTTCGGTTGTTAAGGAGACGTATTTTACTTTTGGGTAAAGCAACAATTTATAACTCAGTTTTAAGTTAAATTAATTAATTGACTTAGTACATCTGACTTAAAGCACTTGCGTTAATTTAACTTGTTAACTTGATTTGAAAAAACTTAATTCACTCGTGTGATTCCAGTTCAAGTATTTTTTAAGTTCTCTTTTTCTGAGTATCTGATTTTCAGCAGTTTCAGAGTTAAAACTCTCCTGAAAATCTCTTTTATCATATTTCAAAGAAAACATACTATAATGAAAACTCGCCGTGTGTCCTTCATACACTTTAAGATAAGTCGTGTCTGCTTTCACAGTAATAAAAACACTACGAACCCTGATTCACTCCTGACACTCTTTTTTAAATTTATTAAATCCACTGGCAGCAGTTTCACATATTGTCTTTGTGTCGATGTTGGAACAAAGTGTCTCCAACAGGAGCAGCTGCAGCTGTGAGCTCTTTGTTTGAAATGAAGAAATGACTTTACAAACTGAGAAAATGTAAAACGGAAATCAAATTTGTTGGCAGTTTTCGGCAGTATTATTTGACTGGGAAAGTTTATTTTGAATCTTCGCAAAATTAACTCAACTCGTCTTTTCAAATTCAGTCAAACTAAAACTTGTTTCCTCAACTAGATTAACATCAAGTTTATTTGACTAAAAACATTTATTTGTCTTGAATTATTACAAAATTACCTCAACTTGTCTTTTCAAATTCAGGCAACTTAAAATTTCTGACTGAAGACTTGTTGGTTCAACTTAATATCTTGTGCTTGTTGGACATGTTTCCTCATGTACAGCTGAATTTGTTTGACAAAGAGAGTTTATTTGTTTCAAATTATTTTATTTTTTCAAATTCTTTATTTGTTTCGGTTTGTTACAACTTGTCAACTTGTCTTTTCAAATTCAGTCAACTTCAGTTTTTAAGGCAGCCTGGAGACTCACTTTTTAAATTAGAACAAATAGTTTTTTGGTTTATTTTTTTGTTTTTACATGTTTCTCTCTCTCAGTCTGCAGAGTCATGACTCAGTGAAGTGGTCCAGGAAATCTGGTAGTTTCCCTCTCTGCTCGCTCTCCACATGTTGGACCAGAGCCAGGATGCGAACACGCTGCCTTGTGCGATAATAACTCCACATATCAAAGCGAACGGTTACCTTTTTCGGTCTCTCCTTCTATCTATACTTTATAATCCTTCAGGCTACTCCCCCCCCCCTTTTTTCTTTTTTTTGTTATTTATTCATGATACCAACAGCCTCTGCGTTCCTTTATCATCACACAACTTATTTTACAGCGAGCGGACGACTTCAAAGTCGTGTAACGGATTAAGATGTTGCACGGGCGGCGCTGCAAACTCAAGCATCCTCGAGTAACAAGCTGGGGGAGTAATTGAACACTTATGAGGCTCTATCACCATCCCTCAGAGCCTCCTCGAAAACAGTATTTAGTCACAAAGGCATAAAGCCTAAAAAGCCTCTTATTCCCCCCCATCAGCACCTGCACTACGGCGGCAGCTTTGCCAAAACTTTTCAAGGCTTTTTTTTTTCCATTTTCAAAGGCTGCCAGTTCAAGGGTAAATAATAACAAGTAAATAAGAGCAGTGGATATTCGGAGGAAAGCATTTCCAGCTCATACAGTCGCTGTCATTGTCTGAATTGTCTTTGTAGGAATAAAGACGAGTAAGATTGACAGCCAGGCTTTAAAAACAAGCAATTAGGTGCAGTGACAACAGGATTAGTTGTATTTATTTGGCTGTAATTCTCACTTTGTCATTGACCAACTTGAGGTTACAAGATCTGTGTATAACAGCAGAATTTTTTTTGTTGTTGTTGTGATTAATAAGCTATGAATCATAATCAGGAAAGAATATTCAAAACTTTAAATCCTCACGATCTGTTTGACATTAGCAATGCATGATGGGAGCTGCTGTGGTCAAACTAAACCAAAGGAAAAGATACTCAGCGATGGAAAACAAAGGCAAGAGGCAGTACACAGTTTTATAATGATTTCAAGTGAAGAAAAGTTGTCACCTGGATTTAACTAATCAAATAATTACTGTAGTGATTAATATGTTTCAGCAACAAATTATTTAACCCTAACAGATACAGTGAGTAGCTTCTCATTTCTCAGTCGTGGAAAAGATGTTCCTCTGTTTCAGAAGAGTCAAGAGAGACTGATGAAACTACTAAAATTGGGTTAAGGACGGGAAGAAAAGTGGTCGGAATAAAATCTTTCTGGTTTGGGGAAATCAAATCTTTAAAAAAATCAACAGTACAGCTGTGTTTAATAGTGAAAGTAAGAGCGTTTCCACACGCACAATGTGAAGAGAACTCGAGGGATTGGGACTGAACAGCTGTGTCGGTGAGGCTAATCGGACAAAAAAAGGCTTCAATTTGCTCGGGAGCATAAAGATTGGACTCTGGAGCAAATGGAAAAAGGTCATGTGGTCTGATGAGTCCAGATTTACCCTGTTCCAGAGTGACGGGGGGCATCAGGGTAAGAAGAGAGGCGGATGAAGTGATGCTCCCATCATGCCTTGTGCCTACTGTACAAGCCTGTGGGGGCAGTGTTGTGATCTGGGGCTGCTTCAGTTGCTCAGGTCGAGGTTCAGCTCACTTTGAGGTCAGTTCACTACCTGAATATACTGAATGAGCAGGTTTTTTCTTCCCTGATGGCACGGGTATATTCCAAGATTGTGAAAGACACGGATTGTCCACCACTGAGAATCTTTAAGATGTGCTGGAGAAGACTTTACGCAGCGGTCCAACTCTCCCATCATCAATACAAGATCTTGTCATAAAATTAATGCAACTCTGGACAGAAATAAATGTTGTGACATTGCACAGGCTTTTCAAAACGATGCCATGGCGAATGCACGCTGTAATCAAAGCTAAAAGCGGTTCAATGAAATATCAGAGTGTGTGACTTGTGGGCCAGGATGCAGGATGTCGATCAAAACTACACATTCAAAAGTTACAGCCAAATAAAGTGCACAAGGAGAAAGCGAAATATCTTTCTTAAAGCGGCTAGAATACTACTTTTAACCCATCAGATTCGACAGGTTGGTCAGTGACCCTGTGCTTCAAACCATGAAGCTACCCTGGTAGCATCATTGCCGTCAAAGTCAGGTGATGTAGGACTGTAAAGAGCGAGTAAATTCCCGGTATGGACTTTCACCCAGGAGACCAGGGTTTGTGTCCTGAATATCACGTCCCATGCTAATGTTGCTCTGTGTCTGCTGGATGCATAAATGAGCAACTGTTTGCAAACACATTAAGTGATAATACGTCATGTTCACAGCTTAAAAAATGTTGTTTTTGCAAGTTTAAGATTCTTACTTATTACTTATTCATCACTTTTCTTGTTTGTTTGCTGTCAGAGATATTTCTGGAGTTCTGGAATCTGTCTCCTTTGTGTATTCACTGTGAATTTGGACAATTGACCATATTTTGTATGCACGCTGTGTACTTCACTTTGTCACTTTTCCAACACACTGCAGACTTTGTGCTTTGAGTTTAGAACACACTGGTTGTATGTTGGGGATATTTGCACATATGAAAATGAAAATATATGCAAGAAAACATTAATAAACACCAAATATTAGAGTTTGGGAGTTGTTTTTGAGCAAAAAGGAGAAGAAACTGGGATCCTATTTTAATTTGCCAGAGAGTGCACAATCAGCCTGATGGGACTGTGCATCATAACTGAGAAAATCTCTGGAAAAGAGATCAACTCAAACACAGAAAAGGATTTATGGAAACTATAGTGGCTTTATTTTACACACACATTCAAAGATACTATTATACTGCAGTTTAACTTTAAAGAACGGGACTCTTGGAGGATAATTACAGCCGGAGGTCATTTACAGTGGGATTGTTAATTGGTTTCTCCTTTTATGGAAACAAGTAGTCAAATGTATTGGAGAGCAGTTGCACAAACCGTCGCCAAAATCTCCCCGGCTGTGCTCATTAGGAGACGAGCCTCTGCTTCCACCAGGTACATCCAAACAAAAGTCTGGACTTCCACCGGCAGGATTTATTGGTGCTTCAAGGATTGTTCACCATCCACCATCAGAGGAGTCTTGTTTTCATATTTTGAATATGAAAACAGTTTCGGAGTGGTCCGGACCCGTCGTAGAGTCGTCTGCTGTCATCCAAACTGAAGTTTTTCACTAATGACTGAATATTTCATTTAGTTTGGAGACATTTTGAGTTAGACAAATAAATTACACTTTATAATTATGTCGACATTATCCTGTTTGACTGCATTTCAATTTATAATAATTGCAAATTTACACACAAAGTCCCTCATGATTAATTTAATGATGTATAATTATGTATGTGTTATTATGTTTTATTACCTACTGTCAAGGTGTTTTCTCTGCAGGTTTATGAAGTCGCTGTCCATGAGTACATCCTTCTCCATGATGGAAACTTTCTCTTGGCTCTCTCATTGATCAGCCTGCTGTGGCAAGTCTTTTTTTTTCTTTGAAGCCATTTTCATATCGATACATTACTTCTGCAGCAGAGCCTTATATGCTCTCATCGGTGCTAATTTACAAGCTTCATACACGTGTACTCAAATATGCACAGGCGGATCATTTACACAGTTATCTGAAGTTACTGAATCTGACGTGGCGTGTTCACAGGAGACCTTCGTACGAAAAAAAAGTACAAGAAATTTAAGATAAGAATAAGAAAATCACCTCTTTTGAATCCTTAAGACTAATAATTACCATGAGAAGTCCATCATGAAGTCTGGTCTGTTCATAAAGAAAGAAACATAAAGGATTGAAAACCTTATTATTTGCTTTTCACTTTTTTTCTTTCATGTTTTTACTTAATTGCCATTTCCTTTAACATAACATATTATATTATAAACCATCTCCTAAATCATATACATACTGTGATATGATCATATTATATATTATATTAACACCAATGATAATAATAATAATATCAGCAATACTTATTATCATTATTACAATCATCACAACCACATCCATAAATCTTTAATATTACTGCAAATAACATTATCAATACCACCACCACCACCATCATAACAGTAATAATGACAACAGCAACAATTGCAACAGCAATAACTGTAATAGGAACAATCGAGCAGCACTCACAGCTCACTTCTCTGTGCCTGTGCTTTACTGCAGTGTGACTGACTTGTATTATGATGCAAAAGTCAATAAAAACTTAAAATTTTTAAATATAAGCCACGCAGCTGATTTGAACAGACGTAACAGCAGACTTCTCAAACCGCTTTATGCTAAACACCAGGCGCATCTCAGCCCACAAAACACACTTCTACCTTCTACTAAAATTAGCCCCGTGATGACTCTCCTGATAGCTTCTTATTAGATGAAACAGGGAGGAGGGGAAGCAGCTCTGTGCTCTGAGCGGGCTGTAGCTGCAAGGCTGGCACATCCCGGTGAAATTAATGAACTGAACTCAAACACAACATTAAAACTATAGAGCAGAGCTACTTAAGAATTTATTGTAAGTGCTGTATATCTGCAAAAAAAAAAAATTTCCTCCTGAAATATGGGGAAAAACAAGAATGCAGCACAGAGCTGCTGGCGAGGAAAACATCCAGTGCCCACTGAGGGAATCACTGCTACCAATTAAAAGTGAGATGCAATCAGGCTCGACGCTTGAGAATAACAGTGAAGCTTTTGTGTTGCTTTGTGTGTTCAGAGTTAGAGGGGGGAAAACTACACAATTTCCACAGTTTGACTTCTTCAATCTGTGCCTGAAACCTCCAATTTCAGCTCTAAAATCACACCATACGCTGAAGGACTGCACATCCTTATCCGCACGCTCGCTGTGTGTTTCCCTTCAAGTGCACTGGGGGACTCCGGGTTATGTAACGCCGTCCAATTAGGGAGCTGGGTCAGCTGGAGGACCAGCCGTCCACATTACAGCAGCTTCTCCTCTGCTCAGGGCGCGGCCAGTCCTTCTGCCCTTTTTTATTTCTTTATTTTTATTTTTTTTTTCACTCAGAGCACTTTGGCGGCCGAACGCGAGTGGCACAAGTCAGACTTCCAGCCGCAGCGGTGGACAGGAAGTGCCGCGTCTGGCGTCTCACGCATGACCTCACCCACTGGGATAGCACAAGATATACATAGATGATCCGTAAATATACACACCAGGAGCCAAGGATGTGGCTTTTTGGAGAGAGGGAAAAAGGGGTTAGCGGGGGAGAAGAAATCTGCAGAAACCTAATGTTTATTTTATCATAGCGTGTCTGTAAAGGTGCAGCTCTTGCTAAAGATGTTGTGTATGTGTCATGTGAAAACACCACACACGCTGTACTACAGATCACTGGGTCAAAATTGATCCAATCCGGGTCAGTATTACATCAGTTTTTCAAGCAAAAACACCCAGTCCCAGGTTCTCGAATGCCTACGTTTTTGTGATGCGCCTGAGGTTTTTAAGTAACATCACTGTAAATCCATCTGCATCAGCTGAAGTAGTATGAAGAATCAGAGAGTCTGGAGGAGGTGGGGTGAATGGATCGGTCACTTACAGCACAGCAGGTGACTTACATGACATAATCATTTTAACCCAAGCCACAAAGTAGTAGTTTTGGTGCCAAAACCGAAGCGAACTGCACACGTTAAGCACGTGTAAAAACAGGCTTTCAGACAGTGTCTCATACAGAAGCTAAAGGGCGCCTCGTGCATCAGTATGAGACACAAAGAGGCATGAAAGACGTCTCTTTTTAACGACCAGGGATGAGACAGGGTCGAACGTTTCCTCGTTTCAGTCTTTCAGACTTGTTGCCTTTCTTTGTCTTATGATAGAGTAAATTCAGTTTCTTTGGGTATCGGACTGTTCGGCGAGTCTCTCGTAAGAACAAAAGCTTCAAAGATGATCTGGTTCCCGCTGCTGTAGTGTGAGAATTTGCTGCTTTTCTCTGTTTTAAATCATCAAAAATCCAATGTGTTTGCGTTTTGGACAGTGGAGAAGACCATCAGGGAATCTGAGGATGCAATCTTGCGATCCATCAAAGATAGTTGCAGCTGTACTTGGATTTAACAACACATCCTCGTACCGAAATGACAGAATAGGTCAGTGACTCCCAGAACGACATGATCAATGGACCAAACTTTGCAGAATTTCCTCAAAAAACAGTGCATCCACATTGACTCCATCTTCTGCCTGTATACTTTCTTATTTTCTCATCATTTCTCAACAATCCACTTTTTTCTAGTGCATTACGATCAGCTCATACAATTTCAGTTCATCCAACCGGGAACAGATATTTTTTCCATGGGAGGTGGAGGAGACCAAAACAGAGCTAATATGAGGATAAATACTGGACTTGTACATAGCTTAGCATAATGTGTCATAGCTTAAAACTCTCTGAGTCAAACCTCGGTCTCCTGGGTTAAAGTCCTGTGATGGTTTGACCCATCCATCCACCCAACTAGTGGACTTTCTTGTTCTCTATATCACATCACCTGATTTCTAGCTTTGCTCCTGTCAAAAATATCTACAGCCAGTAGAGGTCACTACCTAACAATATCTGTAAATATGGGTCGTACTGCTTGTATACATGCCTGTTTTTCCGGCGAGGACGGGCTGGGATTTAACAGACGGGCGGCTAAATAAAATAAATTCATGAATAAACAAATAAAACCAGTTTAATGTTTTAGGTCCAAAAATATCCTGGACTACAGAAGACGCCTTAAAAAAAAAAAGGTCCAGTGAGGAATCTCCTTCTCGCCCACTCACTCACAGAAACACAGACCCTACTTACTTTTTCAGTTGTTTTTCTTATTGAGGTCAGAGAGGCTCCGTGAGAAACAAAAAGCTCCATTAAAGTAGCTGCAGGCTGCCGCGGCGAGATGAATTTACTGCCGGTGTCTCACCTCATTATTCACAAAAACACACAGTCAATTCCCCTGAATTGCCGGGGAAAGCTGCAGACAGGTAGCCCCCTTTAATGAGGCACCGATTCTCGCAATCTCTGTACACGGAATAAATTCTCTAAAATGTGACCAAATGAGACCTTTCTTGTGCGCCGATTTGCATAAGGCGCTTAAGTATCCCACCGCCACCCGCCGTGCGACATGGCACGGCCGTGTTTGAGACGTGACACAAACTTCCCTCGAGTTAAAGTGCAGCCTGCTCGTCTATGCTGGAAGAAGTCTGCGGTGCAAAATCCTCCGTTCAGAGCTGGGTTTAAATGATGCTGTACACACGTTGCTACTTGGCTGGAAACTCCCGAGCAGGAAATGAAAACAAATGGTGTGACACGTTATCTTTCCTGGAGCGTGGAGTATAAATATTTCACTTTGAAGGTTTTACATCTTTGCTCCAGAAGGATCTTACACTCCTGTCCTAAATCCACTGCTATTACTGATCTGCCCCTACATACCCTGAATGGGTGGAGGCTTTACATAACACCCACTCTCTCTGCAAAAAAAAAAAAACACACACACACACACTCACACACACTCTGTGGAGCGAGAGAGCGGCTAGAAATGTACCACAGCTGGCCCAAATAGAGCAGATCCCTCAAATAACCCTGGACATTGTATTTTTGGTGTAAAAAAACAACAACAAGGGGGTCTGTGCTTTCAGAGGGAGCCATTAAAGGGATAGTTCTGATTATTTGAAATGGGTTTGCATGAGGTTCTCATCAATAGTCAGTGTATTAGCTACAGACGATGGAAGTCGGCACGCCCCCAGTTTGGGGAAGCAGCAGTTTAAAAAGCCACTTTAAAAAGGCCCGTCTTAAAATATCAATATTAGTTTAAGTGTACGCAATATTTAGAATATTTCCACTGTTTCCTTTGCCGTCAGACAGACTTTTCTGACGGGAAACTGCCATTATTTGAGCCAAATGTCAGTTTCTCCAAACCAGCCAAACTCCATACACAAAATCAGCAATTTTAACTCACAGAACACGGTGGTTTCTGGTCTACTGCTGCCTCGATCTGTTTGTTCGTTTGTGTTATTGAAAAAAAAAACCCCAAAGTCACACAATAACACACACACATAAAAAGTATCAGGGCAGCGGTAGATCAGAACCTCCGGTGTTCTGCGATGTAAAATTACAGATTTTCTGGCTCATATGGCTTATATATAACAATGGTTTTCAGTCAGAAAAGGCTGTCTGACGGCAAGGTAAAGAGGTAAAAAATATTCTAAATATAGTGTACCCTTACACTAATATGGATTTTTTTTTTTAGGTAAAGTAGCAAAAATACTTCCTGTTGCTAACTCAGCAGTTCTCAGCCTCTGTGTTGGTGCATATAAGATGAATTCTGATGTTTTGATCGCTTTTTATACATAATATAATGTGAACCCGTGATTAAATAAACCAAATATCACTTTCTCCAACCAAACCAACCAAACTCCATTGGTGAAATCAGGAATTTTGTCTTGTAGAACACAGACGTTGTTGGTCTATCTCTATCCAAACTATCCTTCTGAAATGCCAAAGTCACACAATAACTCAAACAAACTAACAGATCGCGGCAGCGGTAGACCAGCAACTCCTGTGTTCCTGCGAGATAAAACTGCTGATTTTACCTATGGAGTTTGGTTGGTTTGGAGGGAGCACATTTGGTTGATGTAACGGTGGTTTCCTGTCAGAAAAGACAGTCTGACAGCAAAGTAAAGTGGTGAAAATATTCTAAGTATAGTATACTTTCTCCTGACTCCTGATACAACCACACATCAAATAATCTGAACTATTCCTTTAATCAGTCTGGAGCAGAAATAAAAGAAGAAGAAGAAGAAG
>JAJHUR010134397.1:33316-51323 GCA_027495735.1 Lutjanus campechanus
ACAGCTGGCCCAAATAGAGCAGATCCCTCAAATAACCCTGGACATTGTATTTTTGGTGTAAAAAAACAACAACAAGGGGGTCTGTGTTTTCAGAGGGAGCCATTAAAGGGATAGTTCTGATTATTTGAAATGGGGCTGCATGAGGTTCTCATCAATAGTCAGTGTATTAGCTACAGACGATGGAAGTCGGCACGCCCCCAGTTTGGGGAAGCAGCAGTTTAAAAAGCCACTTTAAAAAGGCCCGTCTTAAAATATCAATATCAGTTTAAGTGTACACAATATTTAGAATATTTCCAGTGTTTCCTTTGCCGTCAGACAGACTTTTCTGATGGGAAACTGCCTTTATTTGAGCCAAATGTCAGTTTCTCCAAACCAACCAAACTCCATACACAAAATCAGCAATTTTAACTCACAGAACACGGTGGTTTCTGGTCTACTGCTGCCTCGATCTGTTTGTTCGTTTGTGTTATTGTGTGTCCGGTCAAAAAAAACCCAAAGTCGCCTCCCATGTTCTGCGATGTAAAATTACAGATTTTGGCGATCGAGTTTGGTTGGTTTGGAGAGAGCGACATCTGGCTCATATGGCTTATATATAACAATGGTTTTCAGTCAGAAAAGGCTGTCTGACGGCAAGGTAAAGAGGTAAAAAATATTCTAAATATAGTGTACCCTTACACTAATATGGATTTTTTTTTTTAGGCGGATCATTTTAAAGTAGCAAAAATACTTCCTGTTGCTGACTCAGCAGTTCTCAGCCTCTGTGCTGGTGCATATAAGATGAATTCTGATGTTTTGATTGCTTTTTATACATAATATAATGTGAACCCGTGATTAAATAAACCAAATATCACTCTCTCCAACCAAAGCAACCAAACTCCATTGGCAAAATCAGGAATTTTATCTTGCAGGAACACAGGAGTTGCTGGTCTATCTCTGCCTCGATCGGTTAGTTCGTTTGAGTTATTGTGTGACTTTGGTGAATCCAAACTATCCTTCTGAAATGCCAAAGTCACACAATAACTACACAAACTAACAGATCGAGGCAGCGGTAGACCAGCAACTCCTGTGTTCCTGCAAGATAAAACTGCTGATTTTACCAATGGAGTTTGGTTGGTTTGGAGGGAGCACATTTGGTTGATGTAACGGTGGTTTCCTGTCAGAAAAGACAGTCTGACAGCAAAGTAAAGTGGTGAAAATATTCTAAGTATAGTATATTTTCTCCTGACTCCTGATACAACCACACATCAAATAATCTGAACTATTCCTTTAATCAGTCTGGAGCAGAAATAAAAGAAGAAGAAGAAGAAGCCCCCGGCTGTGTTTGAGCTTTTCTCCCCAGCCTTTACAGTGACAAAGGTGTTTTTATGTAAGCCCATCCACGAGGTTGAACCTCAGTGTGTCTTGTAAATCGTCCACATTAGAGATATCAAACAGTCAGGAGAAGATATTATTCCTCAGATAGAGATCTCTCCCTCCAGGCTGTGAATTAAGATGAAAGAAAAAGCGGCGGCGGCGGCAGCAGCGAGGTTTTGGTGAGTGCAGTTTGAGCTCTTTCAAGTATCTCATTTCATCCTGATCAATTTTCCACAGAATGTGTTTTAGTTCTCTAAATGCTGTGCTAATCCAATTTGTTGGCATGCTGCTGTACGGCAGTCTAAGCCCTAATGAATAAAAGACCCCGGAGGTTTCGCTGCGTGTTTGTGTGCGTTCCTTAAGAATCAAAAAGTGACCCGTTGTTTCTTCATCACAAAGACGGTTTCTCAGCAGGCTCTTTGTGTTTACCTCACAGGTACCTCCTGAATAAAACAAGTGTTTTCAGGAACACTACCTGCAATCTGTTTTATTGACCCAAAGTACAGTCGTTTTCTTGCTTAATTTTGCAGGAGCCTTCTGTTGTTGTGCGTGACTGCCAGATATGATTTCTTATAGCTCTGACAACAAAGAACAAGTAACACCTGGAATCGTTTATTCGAGTGGTGCGAGAAAATCATCTGGAGGGATCATTTTTATGACATAAATAAAAGATATAATGATGATTTTCATGGTCAAACCTTTACTTTAAAGGAGCAATTTCACATGCAAATATGAGAACTGCAGTTCAAATAGTGAGTTGGAGTCGCAGACTGTATATTAAAATAGGTTGAACTATGGTTGAAGTGAGTTGTTTCCTCCCGCTCCCTCCTCCCCAGACTGAAGCTCAGGCAGGCTGCAGGAGCACTGCAGGAACGCAAGGCGAGCACAACATTGTAATTTGACAATAACTGCCAATTATCGTTGTATTTAAAGTTAAGCCCAAAGTTTTGAAAAAAAAGAAAACAAAAAAGAAAAGAAAAACACTCTGTTGATGAAGCTTCCAGACTCTATTAACATTTTGCTCAATTTAACCTTTATAAACCCTTTTTCTTTCTAAAAAAACAACTCATAAATAGACATTTAACTTATTCGGCGAACATTCGGCATTAATTTCGACCCTGATGAACACGAAACAGGCAAACAATGACAATTACTAGTGGCTAGTGTTGATGTAGATAGATTTCCCCTTTAAGATTACTAAAGGACTTTAAGTCCCAGTTCATTACAACTTCAGCATCTTTTTCGTTTGAAGCTTGAAAAGTTAGTCAGCGAGCTTTACCGATCAAGCTAAGCTAAGAAAACAACAGCACAACCAATTGCAACGTGACAATATGTAACTAAGTGCTGAAAGAAAAGGAAAAGAAAAAAAAATTGGTTTAAGCATGTCAAAAGATTATTTTAGCACAAAATATCTACCAGAGAGAAAAAGTTCTGTCGACAAACTCAATATTACCTGTAAGTCTTAGTGTCCCGTCTCCTTAACTTGCTTCTCTGTGAGAAATGAGAGTGAAATACTCACCACATAAGATCATTTAACCTGACAAAGATTTACGAGGCCTTTCAGTGACTTAGCTTCGATCTCTAATCTCTAATCTGGACAAATTAGCGACTGTAATTTAAGCATAACGTGACCGAGCATCAGGATCCCACAGTTTTCCCGTCCATCCTGTTTATTCCTCATATCTGTATCCACCTTTTGTTTTCTCAGGGACTTGATTTTTCGGTTTGGCTGCTTTTAAAACTTTAGTTTTGGGTTATTTAACTTGATGGCAGAACATCCAAACACAGCAGCAGCATTTAGAGATTTTTATGTTGCTCGCCAGCAGACGGAAAATGACGAGAGGCAGCGTCACGCAATACAAAGTCAGTGGAGAGCTATGGATTGTTTTCCCCTATGGTAGTGGGCGGGGCTTAAATGCACTCCATCTCTCTCTGGATGTCATGAAAGTAAAAGGCTCAGAGGTTGAAGACTGTTTGCCCAGAATGATTTAAACCGCTTTATTTGGAGGTGAAACCATCTGAAATGTAAACTGAAAACTGTGCGTGTGTGCGCAAAAATGGCAAACATTGGTCAGAGTCGACGCAGGAAGTCGGTGACGGGTGATCACGACGGACAGTTTGAGTAATAATCTTGCCATTTACCTTTGTTTTCTCTCTGGGGTTTGTTTAAAACCTGCCTGAACGTCTGACTGCTTCCTGCCCATCAATCTTTTAGTCCCAGCTCATCTCATCCGGTTGCAGACGACCACCCACATCTGACCAGAAATGTCAGCTTGTTTTCGGGGCACGTCTGCTCTCTAAAATATGTCAGAAAATCAAGAAAAATTGACATCACAGTTCCCTGAAGACCAACTTGATGTCATCATAATTCTTGTTTTGTCTCAAATCCAGAAATTACTATTAAGTAAGACGAATGTTTGGCATTTTTGCTTGAAAAATGACTTCAAAATATCTTCTTAAGCTCTATAGTCTGCAGGAAAAAATCCTTTAAAATGCTAAAAAGTCAAATTTGCAAGTGTAGTGGTGAGTTTAGACAGCCTAAACACATGAATCTTGGTCTCACTGAAAGGCATCCAGATGTATATTTCCTCATTTATTAGAAAAATCTGATATATTGATCGTCGTTACGATGGTCAGACAAACTTAAATTGAACAAACAGACACCCTGGAGATTTCATTATGTTAAACAATCATACAAGCAGCCAGATTAATTAAGGTTAAAGTCAGAATCGATCCAGATTAGCATGTACTTGATTAAATTGGCCAGAGTAATTAAATAGCTTCTCTCCTCCGTCAGTCACAGGAGCAAAGTGAGAAAAATCTTCACGCCGTTCGAGCATCGATCCGGCTGAAGGATGGGGGGGGGGAAAGACTCATTCTGAGCCGCAGTGATATGAAGAATGACAAGTCGAATCCTTTTTGCACTTTTCACCGCCGCTCCAGCGATTTCCAAACCCCACCCCGCACTTTATGAGTAGTTTGCATGATTATAACTCGGCGAACGTAAGTGAAAAAGACTTTGTGGAATGTATCATTAAGCGGAGGTGATGTGAAATATAATAATCCTCAGATACCTTCCGGAGCAATAATGAACGCGTCAGACGTGCGGCTCTGACAGAAACAGATGTTTTTATATCTGAGTTCAAATGAGGAGCGAGACTGAATTTTATTTCTTTCCTATAAATTCACTAATGATGTGACCTGATTCTTTCCTCATCTGAGGGACACTAAAGTTAACTTGTGTTGTTGTTTTTAAATTGAAGCTTCACAGGAGACATCATGCAGATAGAAAATGACAGCTGTCAACAAGTCAACAGAGAATTTTTGACAACAATTCATGTCTTACAGAAACTTTAAAAATAATTAATACCATCACCCTAATTACACTGATTACATTTTCCTTAATGATTTATATACACGTGACTGTGTGAAATGTTTTAGTTTGCTTTAATTTTGTTTATTTTCTAAACTTTCTCTGTGCCAGAAAATACTCGTCTCCAGGTTAGGGGAGTAATGGATTACATGTAATGGGATTACATAATCTGGATACTCAAAAAAAGGTAACTGTATTCCATTGCAGTTACAGTTTTTAAAGAAGACGGCATCAGATGCATCAGTTCATTCTCACGTGAAAAAAAATGCTTCACTGGGTGAAAATTTCACCATTTTTTTGTCTTTCAATTAATTAATTAATCAATAAATTGCACCGAACAGAGGAAGGAACAGCCGGACAAACTGATAAACCTAAAAACAAAACTAAAACAAAGTATTATCAATAAACTATCAAATTAATCTGCATCAAATTTGATAATCGATTCATTGTTTTGAGTCATTTGTTGTTGCTCCTCTCTGACACTAAACTGAATCTTCTTCACTTGTGGACAAAACAAGACATCTGAGGACGTCAGCTGGGACTCAAACTGTGATCAACATATTTCACCATTTTCTGATATTTCACGGACCAAACAACTAATTGATTAATTGAGCAAATAATCAACTGATCATTAGTTGCAGCATTTGAGAATCCAAAAGTAACTCAGTCAGATTAAAACAACAACAGTAACAAAACAATAAGATTTAATCAGGCATAAAAAGGATTATCTATACTCTGAGGACCTCCGTCTCACTTCCTGGTTTTAAAAAAGGCGGGAAAACTGCTCGAGCACTGGTAAAAATTTTATTTTCCAACAAATTCGTTAAATTATTTTGCTATTATGTGTGTGAAAACATTTAACATTTTATCAACTCTGTCACATGGGGAATGTGACGGACTCTGTGTGATCTTTTAAAATACATTTTTCCAGCCATATTGAAGGTTTGGGGTTTCGTCCCAGTTCTCAAGAATGACTGTAAACCGAAGCTTCAAAAGAGCCGTCATTCATACACAAGATGACAGATATCAACCACTCCATCCACTCTTCACATGTCTGCCTTTTGGCCGCAGATCCAAGAGTCCCTTCTGCCTTCAGCGGTCCAAAATAAAACCGTGTCTATATATGTGTTGGCATGTCACCTTGTGTATGACAGAACACGGGGGAACATGCAGCATGATGAGTGTATAAATGTGTAAATATGACCATATGTCCAGATGTAGCTCGTATCTGTGTGTTTTTCATGTGAGACACAAACATGTGCAGGCTTTGAAAACAAACTCCTGGGACAATAACGACGGCTGTATCTATATACTGTGAGCTGGCAACATGCAGCGTGGAGTATCTTTATATTTGACTGTTTTAATGCCAACAAAACCCTCACAAGGCTAACAAAGCTAACAAAGCTACAGCTAAGCTTGCAGCCCTGTGAGGGTATAATGCTCTTGACACACCACAAAAGAATACGTTGGATAGAAGACAATTTGAGAAGCAACTTTCACAAGTGGGGCAAAAATATATATATGTATATGTACAGTTTGGCCTGAGGGGCGACCATGGCTGCAGATATCTCTGCAGCAGCATGTGCAAGTGTCTCTGGGGGCCTGAGCCTCACTGCTTACTGTGCAAAAACTTTCTAACTTATACAGAAACACAACTTTATTGCCGGAGTTTCCTGGTTAGCACAGTTAACCATGTAGCTAGCATTAGCAGTCCATTACCAGAGCTGGAACAGTGCCGGTCAGTTCAGTTCAGTTGATGGGTTGGTCAATGTGCTCTTGTATGATCAAATTGTCATTGGTGGAGCAGTTGCTGGTGTTCCTTTCATCAGGAGAAAAGCCCTTTTTTTAAAATCATTATTGCCGGAGAGGCGACCTGCCGGCTATTTTATCGAGCGAGAGGCTATTTACTGCACATTTACCGGCTTCAAACTGACACCGTGTCAAAGAACCAGCGCAAATCGTTACAAACCCCGCAGCCTCAGAGGACAGAAGAGCTGAGAGGATAAAATGTTTATTTTTGATGACAACATGTGTGTGGATTTTACTTTGCCCGGCTGCTTTATATCAACAAGTGCAACTGTCCAAGCTCAGTGAGAGATCGATGCCAACCGTCCATGACCTGACTTCAAACCTGCGAGCTGTGAGTTTCACCATGTTTTATGTTGTTTTAGTGTTTATTTTGTAGGTTATCCTGTTGAATTTGGCAGTAGTTATGGTGCCAGAGTGGGTATTCCCACAGTCTGGAGGGATGTTGAATTAATGCTGAAATATATACAACATTATAAACTAAATATCAAGAGTGGTGAGCTGGATGCTGGTTCTTTCTTTGTGTTGATTTTTGTAGACACCAAGTCAAAATTATTTGTCCCCTGCAAGACGTAAATAAGTCCTTACCGTAAGACAGAGCTCAACTTTACAGTCTGAGATTGACTTTGTTAAGTTTAAGCTGTACTCAACATGTGTGCCAATGTTTAGTTTCTAAGTTTAACGAGCTAATATTTAGTATGTAAGTGTGTCTGCACGCTAACATTAGCATGCTATTTCACCAGAAGTCAACCCAAACGGAGGCTAAGAAGAATTCAGTCAATGCAAAGATGCCTAAAAAAGGGAAAAAGAATGAATACTCTTTGACAAATGAATATTTCTGACCAGGAGGCAGCGCTGCAAGTGTCAGGGAATCACCAAAAAACACCAGAATCCATCTTTTTAGGACCATGAATCTCTGTGTTGAATTCAATATGAATCCATCAAATATTTGTTTAGGACAACACTCTTATGGGACTAAAAATGAAAAGTGTTTCCCCCTGAACTTTAGTTATGTAAAAGTGGAAAATCCCCTGAAACAGCACTCGCTCAGTATTGAAACCAATTTAAATGAAACTCTTTTAAGTGAACTGGCAGCTGCTTTAGGCGGAGTGAGGAGGGTTTCATTCTAGGATTTACAAACCGTCACCCCAGAGACTGTTGAATACATAATACCTCCAAACCCTACCAAAATCATTTCTTTGCTCTCATGGGTTTCAGTAGAGGGGCGTAGAGTCGCCTGTAAGGGAGTCCACATAGGAAGCTTTCTATCATTTACCAAAAAGTGCAGATCTGGAGGCAAAACCACCTGAGTTAATCCCAACAAATCCACCTGGGTTCCAGTTACGACAGGTCCAAAAAAAGGGATAAAACCATAAGGTCACAGCAAGCAGCTGTTTCCCAGAATCCTGTTCAGCTCAGTGTGGCTGTGAGTGTTTGTACGTTTCCTCCCTGCAACATTTAAAAGTGATGCGTCGACAAGAAAGTGCAGGATTATGGAAGCACGATATTGATTTTTGCTGATGTACAGTATGATGACATTTTAGAACTCATTTGGCTCGGATTGCTGATGGTGATGTCGATATATGCGCATCGTTTTTCTCCACCATATCATCTTTTTAAAGACGAATTTGAAAATGTAAATGACAGCTCACAACTCAAGACGCGATAGTCTAACAATGGTGTGTTTAAATTGAAAATTAAATCAAACTGTGACCTGAAAAATTAAAGTCAAACCCCCACCAGGTTCATCTAATCTTACTCTGTATGATTGTATGATAAAAAAATAAAGTATTAGGAGCTGCACACTTTTAAAACAGAGCTTTCTCTCTCGTCTGCAGCACAGACACACAACACACGAGACCAGAAAATAACTCTCTGCAGGCAATCAAGCTCATTTCCAAATATAAAGAGGGGTTTCCTAATGACCTGCAGAGATTTTGATCTACGTCTGCACGGCTCTGAGCTAAATATTTACACCACATAATAAAAATTGGCTGAAGCACGGAGCAGCTGGAGCTGCCCGTCGCCCCTCCCACCGCTCCATCACGGCGTGCCAAAAAGGTGTCTGATCACAGACGGGATGTCTTCCTTTTAAAAAGGTCTTTGTTATCTCCCCGCTGTGATCTGAACGTCGTCCTGTCCAAACAGATAAGAGACGATCAAAATGGAGACATCACGTCCACACGCCGACAACGTACTGATACAGCAAATCCTGTGTGGCTTTACTTGAGCCACTGTGCATATACAGTATATTGATAACACATGTCAGACGTGGTAAACATGGCGATGGAATGAAAGGGAATGTGATGTGAAAGGCAGCGAGGTCAAATGCAGGTCAGATAAAAAACGCTTGCAAAACATTATCAGCAAAATGCACGACAGAATTTTTATGCTCATTTTTGTCCCACATATTGAGACCGTGTCCCACGCTTTGATTTTCTCTGTTTTTAAGGAGTCAAACTCCTGCAGAACAGATGCTTTTTCTAATATCTGGCTTTTATCACAACAGGGTTGTGGTTTGATGTCAATCAAACTGCACACACCTGGGTCACATGCAGGTTATCCTGTGTATCTTTGCTACCTACGCTACGCCCAATGGGAAAAGCAGGAAAACAAGGAAATGCAGCTACAATAAAGGCTGGGAAACTGCTTTTCTCAGGTTCTCAGCGGTTCTCAGGTTCTTTATTTTGCAATTTTACACAGAGGGGTGGAGTGACAAGACACAGTACATAGGAGTCTCATAAGAAGCGTGTGGCTCAGACAGAGATGTGCTGATCTATGGATCCATGCCTGCTTAAACCCAAAGATAACTGCCAGACAGACGAGGTAACAGCAGCTGAAATAACTAATGTTTACCACCTGTGCGGCAGTCTCAATCATACAGGTCAACAGGCTGCAGTTACCTGTAACCTGCATAATCTGTTGTGTGCAGCTGAGCGAGCTGAGCATTAGAATAGAAGTATTCATTCTTAAGTTTGATATCAAATATCTCATCAAACCAGTCTGTCAGGGGATGTCAAGTTTCTCTTCAAGCTGTTAATGTTACTTCCAAGAATAAGAAAAATCTAATAAGACAAGTTGGACAGAGACGCTGGAAATAATAATAATAATGATCAGGCGGAGTTCTAGATAATAGTTTAACAAGTGTTACACAGCAGTACACTACTAAGATATGCACCTCACATAGACTGGGCTGCACCAATGAAGATTAATTCATCCACATTTAAAATGAAGCAGAGCTCTGTTGCACAATCAAAGACTAAACTTTGTTCAATAAATCCTAATTATCCTATTATTATCATTATTATTATTATTATTGTTGTACAAACTGGATATGCTTGCATACCCAAATTAAAATACATTTTCTAAAAAAGCAAATTAGAAATTAGTGCCGTCAAAACCTAGCAAGACGAAGGAAAGCCATTAATTTTTGTTAACAAAATGTTACGTTGTTTGCAAGCTAGCTAAGAAGGCAACAAAACACGACATTATTTACGAGCTAACTAATCTAAAAAGTTAACAAAATGTTACATTGTTTGCTAGCTAGCTAAAAAAGATAACAAAACATGACACTGTTTGCCAGATAACTGAGCTTAAAGTGAACAAAAATGCTATATTGTTTGCAAGCTAGCGCAAAAGTTAGTTAGCCCAGTTAGCCTACTCATGATGGCTCTAATTTCTCCTCGTTTTAGAAAACATATTGGTTAAATTAATCAGCGATATGGACAAATAATACAAGATTTAAAAACAGACAACAGCATAAATAAGAAAATGTATTTCACATTTAAATTGGAGTTCAAATTTCTGGTGCAACAGAATTGAATTTAATTTAGGTTTAGCATGAAAACTAAAGGTTTGAGGAGGGTTTAAACCCAGTCATAGTGAAAGCTAAAGGTAACCATAGCAACAGTAGATGGAACTTTTTTTTCATCATGGCATCCTCAACCTTATCCTATTATCACTTCCTTATAACATCAGTCAACATCACATGCATGGAGAAACAAAAGCAGCTAATTGTTTTGTAACTCCAGCAGTTATTACATCATAAGTTGCCACAGACCTCCATCTGTTTCTGGGTTTCCTCCAACAATGGCTTCACTATTCCCCCTCTAATCAGCTCTGATTGTTTTTCTTTTTCCTACAAGCTAATGCTAAGTGACAGATCCAGATCCTGTAACATGCTACTTCCCTAAATATCCTCTTAAGTTACACGTTAGAAGCCACAGAGACCATAAACTCCCGCTTTGAGCATGGGGGGAAAATAAAAGCCTGGCAGGATTTTAACCTTGGAGCTTGATTAAAAGTTTTTTTAAACTACACCAGGGAATTTTAAACTTTTCATCTCAAAATTGAGTCAGGTCCCTCAATGCCAAATCTAAATTAGTCTGCACAAATTATTTGGCAGGTACTGATGCGTGTTATTACATTACAGGACAATCTGGAATCATGTATTAATTCATTTGCTAATTAAAAGAAATATTTTATTCTCATTCAAGCAGAGTCAAATGCATTCCTGTGCAACCACGGCGGTTAAAGAGATTTTTGATTTTAGGATTCTCCTCAACATTAATCTCCAAGACTGACCCTTTTTGCTGCTCGAGCCCCGCGGCATGCTGGGTTACGGCTTCTACTTTTACAGTAAAAACACTGGGATGTCTTATATAATGCTGAGTGAGCTGCCAGGTGAATTAGAGGCTGGCACTTGACGGGGAAAATGTTTATAGACAGAGGAGCTACGCCTCCGACAGAAAACCCCCCTGTCGGCCCACGGAGCTGCAGAGAGACTCTCCGTCCGCCTCGCCGAAGCGTCCTCATCAGCAGATTCTGGAGCGTTGCCACGGTCAGGCCGGGTCACAACTCACAGGGAGCTCACTTTAATCAGAGGCACGCTTCCTTCCACACCTCCTTTCAGCCGCTCGGAGTGGATTGTTGTGTGCATGAAAGGAAACACACTCGATGCAGCAGGAGCTCCGTGGGACTCGTGCGCCGCAGAAAGAGAAGATTGATCTGATACCCACACCAGTGACGGTGTTTGCTCAGCTGGAATGGTTGATATTGACTGCAACTTACTGAGCATGGGACAGGAAGACAGACTGTCTATATCCACTACAGAGGACTTCAGTTCAGTTAGAGTCAGCTCACTTAAAGGGCTCTTTTTACCTCAACTGTGAGAAAACGATCATCAAACTCTTCTCTGGTAGACAGTTCAATGACCATTTTTAGATTTTATGAAGTCATCAAAGGTGATCGGTATTATCAAAGGCCCCATTGTAACTTGTAATAATACAACAATATTGCCATACAATCGATGCTAGACGATTCTGCAAAACTTTCAAGGATAGATTGAGGTCAGGCTTGGGTGGTATGAAGGTATTACAGCATAACAGGGTATTAAGAAATCCAGACAGTATTATTTTCAATCCTGTCATAAACACAGACTCTCCTCTTTCTATTAAACTGATACGGAGATGATGTGTTGTTGTGTGCAGCAGGCGCCACCAGGGGTCAGTCTCTCTACTGTTGGACAAGGCAGCGCAGCTGAGCTGAGAAACATGGCGTCTGGGAGTTAAAGTTGCAAGACTAAGACAAAAATGCTTCTGCTCCTGCTTGGGAGTATTTTGGATTTAGTCCCGATGCTAAAGGTAAGCTAGTCTGACTCACGGCACGCACACTGCTGGTATAAGTCCTGCCACTGGTCGCTTGCTCCGAGCTGCATGCTGAAAACGGCAAATTAGCACCTGGGATGTTAATGGTATGAACGTAAACAAGCTAACAGACGTTACTGCCCTTCTCCAGCGCCGAGCGAGTTGGTATTCAACTTTAGCGAGCTGAGTAGGAATAAAAGGCGAGCACTGAAGTTGTCTGTCTGGCAGTAAATGTACAGTTTAGGTTTGAGTTTGTCAGTGAAAAAAGGCTGCAGCTTCTCAAGACCAAAGCAGAGCTCCTGTGTGTGTGTGTGTGTGTGTTGTTTCCCAACTGTGGGAATAGTGTCGCTATGACGATCATAAGACTGTACACCCTGGTAAAATGTCAGGAGGTGTGAAGGTATGAAAAAAGCCTAATTGAAGTTACGTTAAAGAAAGGTTAGCATTGATATTTTTCTATCTGGACCCTATTATATTTTCCATCTTTTTGTGTCTAAGTGACTGATGAGGTTTGAAACTGGTCCAGAGTGAGACCACTGATGTAATCCTTATACACACCATCAAAGCACCACTAAAAGTCCTTGTTTTTACCACTGACAGGCTTTGATTGTTATTCTAAGTGTCTGACAACACTACAGAAAGGATCCCTATAGAGAGAGACTACATTATGTTTTGTTTAAACAGAATCAGCTCTCGCCAACTCATCCAAACTCCCTTTACTGAAAGAGCACCAAATAAAAGACAAAATAAAACGTCTAACAATCACCAACTCTTGTTTGTTTGAGATAAACTATTAATATACAGCGTGGGATGTGAAAATATTGGGAGAGGAGCGAGACGGAGGTCGGAAATCAAAGTAGCAGCAGGACGAAGCAACGTGTAGAGTGAGAATGTTTTCACATCTCACTTGTAACACACTGTTATTTACATTTGGCCACGTATGCATTTAAATCAGCCAGATCACAAATCTGTTTTTGCTTTTTCCCTGCACCACATTGCAAATCTAGGCAGGCTCTGTTCCAGTCCAGTGGTCCCTCACCCACACAGATCAATTAGTAGTTACACACAATACAGCTGCATGTTTCCTGTACGGCAGCGTGCGTCGAAACGTCTCCCTGTTGTTTTAATGTGGTGGAGAGAGTGAAGGCTAATTTCAGTGTCATTTCAGCTGCCATTATCACAGGAGGAAGAGCCTGTAACTACACCTCTTACTGATGTACTGACAAGTCTCTCATCAGGGGAAATGTGCCCATGTTGGATGATTCCTCACCTCATCATTTGCTTTTAATTGCAACGTTTGGTGAGTCAGACTTTGATGAAGGAGACTGGAGCTCACGTCACGTTTCGCGGACCGGCAATCAATGTTGGCATTTCTATTAGCTGACAGAGAATTTTTCTTTAATCTCAAACTAGCTGTCATGCACAGATGTTAAATGTTAAAAATTGTTGTCACTGAACATAATCCACTGTTTTGCAGAGGAGTTAGGATGAGGAATGCAGTTTTATGAGGTTATGTACACATCTGGCTAAAATATGTCTCAAACTAACATCCAAGGAATTAGTTTGCTATCAGCTCCAAATGTTTCTTGACTGTATTTACACTTGGCATTCAGGATACCAATCTGCCTGACTCATTGATCCCTTATCTGACTGAGGTTTGGCCCTGACCGTGGCTCTGAAATATCAGCAGCCTGACTGTGTTGTGCGTTAATAAACCCACGGTGCTGTCCGTGGTGCTGAAGTAGCAGACGGGTTTGTAATTGCACCTTTTTCTGTCAATAAATAAACAGATGAAACATGAGCATTCTGTCCTCCTTGACTTGAATACTTGAGATGTGCCACCTTTTAATTTTTTTTGGATTTTGGGGTTTTGAACTCCACTGAGAATTCCATTGTTGAAGCACGATCTCCTTTTTACAAATGCTTTTTCTCTCAGTTCCACCCTTCTTGTCAGCTTTATCTTGGATGTGAAATATTCTCTAAACTATATGGTTACAGTATTACTGTAAAATCACAGACTGCCTAACTGATTTCCCAAAGATGCATTAAGTAGTTAAGTGTCAGTGGAGTGAAAAATGCAAGGGGCTCTATGGCTTGATAAGGTTCCAGTAATAGTGAGCAACTAAACATTGCTTTTAAAAACCAAACAAACACAAAAGAAAAAGACGTAGAATTATCAAACAACGGTGCAGTTTCAGTGTTTTAGCATCTCTCAGTTTCCAGGTCTTCCAGCCCGCATCTTTTCTGTTTTGATTCAGTCTTCAAGCTCTTATTACTGTCGTTTCCAGATACAGAAAACTGTTGTTTTTTCCCCCAATGACAATACTATAAAAACTCACTGTGCACTACCTGTCCAATACTGAATAGCAGACAGACAAAGTTAGAGACAGATATTTCCCTCAGGAGTTGGAGGAGACCAAAAAGGAGCAAAAAGGAGATTCGTGATTTTCTCAATTGGCCGCTTGAGCAAAAGAGAGTCAATCCCTATAGAGCCCCGTATTAAAATGCCCAACTTTACAAAAGAAATAAACATGTTTACAGCCTGGTACACTAAAACTAGTTCATTATATTGAGGCTTAAAGTTATGTGTGTGGATGTGTGGTGAGGCTGCTTTAGTGACAGCAGGGTGCAGTCACAGGTAGCTAGTCTAGCTAGGCAGCCACTTAATTTGGCCACTTCAGCTCCAGCCACACTTCACCTCTTCTGACTTCTGTGAGCTTCACAACAGCTCCTCATAAACTTGACATCACTGACGCTCTGTGGTTGGCCCTAATTGGCCAAAAAAAATCTATAAATTCATGTATTATGAAAAAGATCAGATTAAAACAGAACTCTCCTTCAGTGGCAAAGTGTTTCTTTTCTTACACAACATGTTTTATTTACACCGGAAAGAAATTAAGCCAGAGAGCTCTAGATATTTTTACACCGATGAATCACAGCAGCCATCACTAATAACGAAGACGGAGATTTTGTTTTTAGTTGCAACCAGACACCAAAGGTTTATTTCATACAGAGACGTCAATCCTCTCGTCAGATGTTGTGTAAGTCGACCAAAGGGCAAAACACTCCAGCTTAAAGTTGGGAGTTGAAGTTAGTGCAAAAGATCAACTGGGAGATGCAGTAGTAGATTGTCTTCTCCTCTTTACTCTCATTCTGTCAATGTCTCTTTCTCCTCAGGGCTCATAAGTATCATCTGGGGTTCGGATGATGAACAGTCGATGTGCATGAAGAGCCCTCAGCTGACACACAAAACCGCCCCAGACTATCATTCATGCTATCAAAACAGAAAATCACACTTCGGAGACTAAATATGTACCGAGCAATAAAACCTGCAGCTGAAATTACACGTCCAGTGGGTGAAATATTACATGATTTACAATTTACAAGGTCCATCAGATAAATTTCGGTGTGAAAGTCAATGTCATCAAACTTAATATCCTGAATTTTGATTCCATAAAACTAATGAAGGCGTCTGATATTAGCTAATGAAATGTCAGGGCCCAAAATTAAGCCTATGCTGGTGGTTATTAACCATGAATAATTAACAGTTGGTGTGACAGAATAACAGAGTGTGTGATAACAAACCTTATAGTACTGCATGCGGTATGTGTGTCGCACTCGTGGGAAGAAAATGAGACAGGCTTGTTCCTCGGTGCCTCTCAATGACATCCTGCTGATTTTTAATTTTTCAGGAGAGAGTAATTTAACACATCAGGTCTTGTTCTAGGAGGCCGGCTGATTAAAACTGGCTCTACATATTACCCAGTGGCCACTTCCTTGCATCAAGAGACCCGCTGTAAAGCAATAGATTTAAAATCACAAACAAAATAATTAACAATGGCCTAAAGCTGTAAATCATCGCACTCCAATTAAACTTCTTCAATCAACTGCTGGTGAAACAACTGGTTAATTAATTGATAAGGCAAAATTAATTAATTACTATTGTCAATTATGAAGAAAAATAAGTTTTGGGGCATTTAATCTTTTTTTAAATTAATTTTAAAGGGGTAATAAGTGAATATTGAAAGACTCATACTCCAAACGAACAGGGGGCACCACCTCAACACAGTAATCATTAACTGCTGCTAACTGTAGCTGCCCCACAGACTCCTGTTCTGTTGTAAATCATGTCTGTACTGTCATGAAACAGGAAACATCAAACTGTGTTCAGTCCTGGTCAAAGTACTGCAGATGAACAGGGGGTAGCACATCACCAGAATAACTGCTAACTGCTGCTAACTGTAGCTGCCCCAGAGTCAGAGTCCTAGTTGGAGCCACTTTAAATCACCTTGGTACTGTATTCCCTGTTGTAAAACTGGCTTCTGTTGGTCATGGTGGCTGTGTTTAATCCCGGTCAATGAAGATTCAAAGTCATTAACAATCACTCAAAGCTGTTAGTCATTAGGGTTGAGTGATGTCTATCATATTGGCCTATGACCACAATGAACAATCACGATCTATAATGATATTGGTGCTGGGTCTAAAATGGTCTTTCTCTCTGCACGTCTTGAACTTAGTTATGTGTAAAAAGAAAAATAAACACAACATGGTAACATGGTGCCATGAAATCACAATGTTATGATGGTAGAGGGCTCACTGGTCATTGACTGCCACCAACACAAATGGGGGGTAACTGTCAACTGTTGCTAACTGTAGCTGCCCCCAGAGTTGGAGTCCTGGTCGGAGCCACTGTAAATCACCTCAGCAATGTATCCCCTGTCATCAAACTGGCGTCCATCGGTCTCGCAGGCTGCATTCGGTAACACACGTAATGATTGACAATGGTCCAAAGCTGTTAATCATCATGCTCCAACTCAATTTTTTCAATCAACTGCTGGTGAAACAACAAGCTAATTAATTAATAAGACTAAATGAATTAACTATAATTGTCATTTATTAGCAAAAACAGGCATTTTATCTTAAAGGAGCAATGTGTAAGAATTGCAAGATTTTGGCTACCAGTAAAAATTTAAAAAAACGGGTAACTGCTGCTAACTGTAGCTGCCCCAAGCTCCCTCATGTTGCTGACCAGTAAGTACTACAGGAAGAACTGCTCATCATCAGGACACATACAAGACAGCTACAACTCCCCCTGCTCAAACATCATCAAGGATCTGACTCACCCAGTAATCATCTATTTAATCTCCTTCACCTTCCGCCAGGAGATGGAAGAAACATCTTTAGTCACACATCTGGATTCATGAGCATTTTGACCCTCCACTTCACCCCCTCTCATACACCACTCATCTGGCATATCCTTTATACACTTATGGAGAACTGCGGTTCCCAGAATGTGGACTATAATGACTGTACATATAGTCTGTTATGCATTAGACCAACTGCTGCAAGTTAACATTACTGAACCCATCCACATCTAATTTTATTACCATGTTGTTCTACAAGTCAGTATATTTATCAAGTGCTCTTAAGAAGACGTATCCTTTTGCCTTTCTAAGTCTGAGTAAATCTGGTTATTTTCAACTGTTATACTTCTGTTTTTATGACTCAATTACAGTGGCCCTGAGAGGTCAACTCATCGTGGCTTAAGAAAAGACATGCAAATAAACAAGACAAGACAAAAGAGAACATCTTCACCAATTTAACAACAGTG
Source organism: Lutjanus campechanus (assembly GCA_027495735.1). NCBI lineage: Eukaryota > Metazoa > Chordata > Actinopteri > Lutjaniformes > Lutjanidae > Lutjanus > Lutjanus campechanus. The sequence goes on from JAJHUR010134397.1 coordinate 51,105, forward strand.
CAAGTACAGCTTTAAAAAATAAAATGCTAAAAAGAAATAAAACAGGGGTGTAATAAGCAACACATTCACCCCCAACCCGTCTGTTGAATAAAAGACAACACGAACAAATTCACACTGAAGATAATTAGCTACCGATTTAAGTTGATTTATTTTTCAACATTCTGATGGTACAAATTAGACATTATTGCATATATCTGCTATACACCTTGTATTTTGCCA
>JAJHUR010134401.1:6065-24205 GCA_027495735.1 Lutjanus campechanus
GCTGCCTTGATCCGTTAGTTTGTTTGTGTTATTGTGCGTCTTTGGTCCGAACTAACCCTTTAAAGCGGCACAAAAAGAAACTAACTCTCATGTTCTGTGAGGTAAAATTAGTGATTTTGCCAGTGGAGTCTAGTTGGTTTAAAAAAAAGCAATATTTGGCTTAGATAATGGTTGGTTGCCATTGGAAAAGGCTGTCTGGTGGCAAGGTAAATTGGAGAAAATACTCTAAATATGGTGTACACTTAAACAGATATTGATTTTATTGGGTGGGCCTTTTTTAGGTGGCTAAAATACATAATGGTACTGTTGCTGCTTCCCCGAGGTAGGGACATGCTGACTGCCTTCTACTATAGGTAATACACTGATTATTGATAAGGCTCAGAAAATCCCTTTTCAGATAAGCCAAACTATCCCTTTAAGTAGACATGCTGTAAAATGACAAGAATATGGCCCTGTCGGTGAAATATAGCTGTGTTGTTTAGGGTGGGTGAGTCAGTAAATCTCACAAAAGTGCAGAGGCATATAGAGAGCACTCACGTCATGCTTATTTTTGTGCGAATGCCTGAACTGTAAATGAACGAAAATTAACAAAGGCATTTCAAATCCAATCAAACCACATAAGGGTGTGTCACACTGCTGCAGATTGCAGTTATTATTTTTATAGCCTCCGTTATCACAAACAAACACGCATGCAAATAGCGACACAGAGATCCACGCGCAAACACGTGTGTCTTCAAAGCTTTCCCCGCCATTTCACAGGTCAGAGTGGATTATTTAGAATCACTTTGTCTCTCTCGTCATGGTATAATATACCGACATATCAGCACGACTGGGATGTTTCACAAGTGTGAGGTTTTCACTTCAACAACACATAGACACACAGCCAGGCACGACCCAAAAAAAAAACAGTATATCTCAGAGGCACAAAGGCACGTTATTAAATTAGATGGGGAAACATGCGCCCAGTGCCTCTAAGACAAGAGCCTTTCTCTTTTCACCTAATCCCAACAAAGGGATGCTTACTCCTTTGTTCTACACTCCCTCTCGTCTCCGTTCGGACAAGGAACGAGGGATCCAGGGAAGGGAGGAGTGCTTGCCAAGTCCAGGCGGAGAAGAAAAATCTCTCCATTTCTTTGTTTGTTTGGTTTTCCATGGAGTTAATCTCAGCACTGCTGATTAGCGGGTGGTACAGTACTCGGTCGTCTTCTCCAAGAGGAAGGGAAGGAGAGGGAAAAAAGGAGGAGAGAATAAAAACAAACAACTGCTTCCATCTCCAACGATCTCAGGAGAGATAGGCCTTCGCCACACACATAAGCGCACTTGTGCGCAAACACGCACACTCATCGCCAGAGAGAATAGATAAAAGAAACAAAATTAACAACAAGAAAATGAACAAACAAAATCAGCCACCTTGGGGCTGTCCATCACCTCAAACAACAAAGGATTAATATTTCTAATCTGTTTACACGTTTAATCACCTCGAATGAGGCTTAGTCAGCAAAAAGAACAGTTAAGGTAGAGCGCCGTCCCAAAAAAGGACGGATCCAAACTTGTGAGTGCACCACTGGACTGTAAGAGAAGAAGAAACACTTGAGTTAGATGAGATTCTCTTTCCAGGTCGTGATGATCGCAGTGTTGACACTTAATAAAATGACAAAGAGCAGCTCAAGTATGAGCAGGACAAGCGAGGGGAAAGCACAGATGAATTGGGGATTTTGAAGAATTGATGAAGGCACATTGTTAAGGACATGGGGGAAAATAAACTGCCAGAATTGGAGAAAAATCCCCCCTCAGTCCTGATCAATATTCATAAATCAGACTCAGTTAGATAAATGCAGAATTTAAATGGGACATGGAGGGCCTGTCTTTATTTAGTGGAGATGTCCTGGCTGTGACCTTGTCATCCAAAGCACTTACAGTAATTAACCAACAATCTGGATGACGATCCTGAGTAATTGTCCTAGGCATTGGTAGATGGACAGAGCGAGAATAAATAATCACTGAATACCCGTGAGGAGCTTGGCTATTGATTTTGGGTCAGCAATGATTATTGATATTTGTAGGAACTCATTAACCTGAGCCTTGTGATAGCAGTGCTTATTGCATCATATTATGCCTTATTCAGGGGCGTAAATATAAACAGTACAGGCAGCACAATTTCACTGGGGCTCTTGGGGTGCAGAGGGCTCATACAGTATACTGTAAGTATTGGGTAGAATGTGGGCCCTGAAAGTGATACAGATTGCAACATAAGAAGTAGGCCTTTGTTCAAAAAATAACTCATGTTGATATGGTGCCATTATATATGTCCAAAGTCAAACCATAAAACAGTCAAAGGGGGGGGGGATTAGGGTTAGCAAACTAAATTATATGCTTATATTACATAAACTATATAAATAAACTATAGAAAATTCAATTAATTGACCAATTTGTTATTTTCATTGTATTTTTGTCACACAGATATGCAATGATGATCACAGGATAATATGTATGTTAATTTTCCTTGATAGTTTCCTTTTTTTTAAACATGAATTAATAATTTGGATCTCTCTTTTGAGAGTCATGTTACATTTGGTTCCCAGTCAACCACTACAATAATCTGGCAGTCACTGGAATGGAGTGGAGTGTACTGGAATCGAATGGATCGGAAGTGGGCAAGCAGTGTTATTTATTTTAATTATCATTCGCACCTTTAAGCTCAAAACTCTTTCAAGAATACAAAATAATTCAACCAAAAAGTAGACAAAAAATCTTTTACCCTCATACTGACAGTGATCATAAATGCAAACAGAAGCAAATGTTTTACACCTATATTATAGCCTATGTTGATTGTCAATACAAAGATTAGCCGGTTAGCATAGTTTTGTGTAACACAAACTGGTAACCTGTGAAAACGGCTCTGTCCAAATGGAACATAATCTGTTAAATTTTCAGCAGTTTATGTGCTGGACTATATCTTGGCCAGGCGCAGTCACTTCCTGAAGTGTCTGCCGGTTGCTTGGAAACCTCACAATGATGATGAGACTTTGTACTGACTGAACAAGCAATGTATGCTAATTAGCGAGCATCAAACTTGCTGGTAGACAAATTTTGTTACTTTTGGACAGAGACAGACTTGCTGTTTCCTGATCATTCTGCTATGGGGAAAAAATGCACTGGCTTGTTTGTAATTTTCTAAACCAATCACAATTGTCTTGAGCGGAGCAAAGCCCAGGATGCAGCGACAGCGCCCCTGCCAAATATTTTTCGGAAGGAACTTGTTTTATAGGGGAGCATTTGCATGTTGGGAAGTGAGCCCTGGCATTAAAGCGATATTCCACTTTGTGAGAATAAGCCACTCAGTATGTACTCACTACTATGCCGATGTGATGATGGGTGAAGGTCTTCAGTTCACAAAACAATCCTGGAGTTTTAGGAGAAACAGGGTAGCAGCCTCATCCAGTACAATGGCAGAGAACGGTGACCACGGATAAAACGTTAAAAATAGCACACAAAACAAACACAAAATGTCTCCATCCTGCTTGTGTGGTGTAATCCAAGTGTCCGTGAGCCACAACATTAAAAATTAACCACAAAAGACGCCATTTACGCCATGTTTTTAGCAGAAATGTCAACTGTAGCATGTAGCCAGTAGGATGTAAACATGGCATCGAACTCGCGAGACTTCTGCACGTGCGTCCATTAAGATATATACGAAGTCTTGCGAGATCGACGCCATGTTTACATCCTACTGGCTACATGCTACAGTTACCCTAACCCAGGCATGTACAAACTATTCCATGAGGGGCCATGTGGCTGCAGCCACTCGGCCCTTTGTGGAATAGTTTGGACATGCCTGCCTAACCCCTAACCCGTAACTAATTATACTCTAATTACTGTAATTTGAGTATTTTTTGGGGTAGTCCAAATAACCATACAGTTACCCTAACCCAGACATGTACAAACTATTCCATGAAGGGCCATGTGGCTGCAGGTTTTTGTTCCTACCAAGCCGGAGCACACCTCGACTCATTTACTCATTTCAGCCTTCAAACTGATAATTAGTCAAGTCAGGTGTGCTGTTGGTTGGTTGGAGCAAAAACCTGATCTGATCAGCCTGGACATCATTTAAAATCTTTAGTGCACCTACAGTACCTGAATTTCAGCCTGGACACCAAAGCAAGAGGTTTATTTTTTGTGAGCAGATTATCAGAGAAACTCAATAAAATTCAATACAAATTCAAGTTTATCAAGTTATCAATCTATTTTTCAATTTCTCACCTCCATGTAGGGCTGCAACTTGTAAAAACTTTCCTTAATTGATCATTAACATGAACAAACAATTAATTAATTAATCATTATTACAAAAACTTAAATATTTGGCATGTACCAGACAATACCAAATGATTTTCCTTTCATCAGTAAAAGGATTAATTTACACAGTTAGATGTGAGTTTAACACATGAAACAGATAACATGTGGAGCGTGCACGTCAAAATATTCTCTGCTTTATTTCAGGTCTTTCTGTGACAGTTTATTAAAATTGATTGCATTGAATTAATAACATTTTATGCGATCAAGCATCGATTAATCATCATCATCATCATCATCCCTGGTTTTAAACTTTACTCAAACAGGTGTATTTGTTGGGGATTGTTTTCATCTTATTTTTCTGTGCGTTTGTCTTATTGACTCAAAACAACTTGAGCGTCCATTAAATGTCTCACCGGTGTGTGTTTGAACAACAAAAGCTCCCTCTGAAGCACAGAGGAGCAACACAATATATCAGGATTTTGGATACACGCACGTTTCATCACTTGTTTTCTTCTTTTTATGGGGATTTGTTGCCAATCAGAAAAATGTAGAATATCACCAACCTCACCTCTGAACCCACCAGTTAAGTTGCTGGTAAGTAATTTGTACTTTTTCCTTTTTCAGTACCCTCACTTCTTAAAACGATAAGGAAACAATCTGCAGATAATGCTGCAACCCCTTCAACTTAAAATATTAAGGTGAATATAACAAAAGTTCAAGCTCAAAGTTCAATAAGTAGTATTGATGCTTCTATGTATGCATATTTTTCATTTCTGTGCTCAGTGCTGAAATTGGGACACAGATGAGTTTTGCAGCTCTGCTCATTGTCTCATTTTGCTTTTGAGACTCAAGAGTTGATCATCTGATCTCTTTCATAGATTTACAAATGCTGCTAATTGTCATTCAACCAAAAATGACCCATGCCCTTTTTTTGTCTACCTGTGATCAACTCACTTTTCACTGGAGTGTTTTAGTCCACGCTTTGTCTGTCCCCTTGGTATCACCACCAAGCACAGCAGGTACAGTGTACAAGATTGCGAATCTTGAGTGCCACAGCCTTGAACAAGAGAAGATAAAGTCACTCAAGTGGGGAAATACCATCATTCTCTGTTACCTATCTCCTTGTAAAGAGCATCTTGCGTGTGTGTGTGTGTGTGTGTATGTGTGTGTGCCTGTATGTGGCCAACCACGGTACACTCCAGAGCCTGCAAGAGTTACCGCTACATGGTCCTCTTTACCGTCTGATAGGATCAAACCTCTCGGGGAGCATGCATGGCTTTTTCTGATTGGTTGCTGACTCTAGAGGTTCTGCTCAGGAGAAAACCACTTTGGCCTGAGTCTCACACATCCCCATCCCTGGTGTGAGTGGTATCTGGAGGATCAAGAGTGTGATGAGAGCTCTCTCTCAGTGCACACTTGTCCCTTCTTTATCTGTTGAGCAGATATCTGGCCATGGAGCTGACGTCAGAACAGTTAAATAAAAGTCTCTGAAGCTGCAAACTCTCTGGGTATTTCTACACAGTGCAGCTCAAGGGCGATGCACGGCCTTAATGTAATCTCCTTACTTAGTCTGCTTTGTGCATTTAATTGAAAAGCTGGTCTTTGATACTATTTAGGCCTTCCTTTCCATTAAAGTACAGTGATACAGGTATTAATTTATTCAGTGTGTATTTTTATTTTGGCTAGAATCAAAGGTCAGGCAACATGAACAGGCCTAAAAGCATTGGCTACATTGTAGATTGTGAAAGTGGTCTCTGCCTGTGGAACCAGGGTTATGCCAGTTTTAAGCGGAATATGAATATGCCCATAGAACAACACTGGGCATTGTCACTGTCAGCAGTGCCACTGCCAGTAAGAATCAGTATAATTATGCCAGTGAAATAACAGGGGCATACCAATAGCCCCCTTTGGAGCTCAGCACAGCTGTCATTTTTGGATTCTTTGAGCTCTGCCATTTGTTCAACTAATATTTTAGCCATGGCAGAAAGAAACAATTGAAACATTTTCAGGATAATACAATCCAAAACAACAACAGCAAAACAAGAGCCTCTAAAGTGACCATAGAGATACAGTAGATCAACACCTTTCTGATACAGTTTTAATATGAGGACATATCTTCAACTAAAGGCATTTTTGACTCTCCAAAATTCGTAAAAATCAACAACTGTGAACTTTAATTTTAAGCATCAGGGTCTGTAATATATAAATAGGCACCCAAAATTGCATATAGACATTAAGATTTTAATCCGTAATATGTCAATTTTTCCTAATTTGTTCTTATGCATTTTCTATCAAATTTTAAGGCATTCAGCCTGGGGGCATCGAAGTGACTTGCAAAGCCGGTGTGTCGTCCATGTCTGTGACATTTTGTCAGAATCTGACGAGTTGGGAGTGAGACCATGCGAAATAAACCTCAACAGGGTGATAGGGTGATGTAGAGTAAAGGTTTATTTTGTAATAATGACCGCCTGTCTGTAGTGTATGCCACTTATTAAATGACTACTTAATGAAAAAAACAACAACAATAATTTGACACAAAATATTGATTTAAAAATGAGGTTATTGATTTAAAAATGGTTTTATTGCTCTTCCAGAGTCTGTGATGAGAACAGCATCCATGGCGGTGGTCTGTTTTTCATAGCAGCAGTCTGTTATTCGAAATAACAGACCTTAGAATGCCATAATTGACCAATCAGAATCAAGTATTTACCAAGGCTGTATAACAGTGTATGAGAGCATAATTAGCCATGAATCAAGTCCTTTGGAGTGTTTTCTCTTAACTATCTGGGCCATGGGTGTCACGACGTAGTCATCTGTGGTGATGTGAAAACAGCATATAGGTGCAAACCTGTTTTTATTTGAGATGTTTTCTAGTAATCAATGATGCGTTTATCATGGGAGGCTCAGCTGCACTGTCAGGCAGAACAGACTCAGTCACATCACTCTTCTTTTGATCCTTTTTGTCACGGGAAGCAGATCAGATGGACAACTGTTATCCTTTCTTAATGCTGCTCCTTGAGGGGGAGACTGCACACACACATTCACACAAACACACACACACACACACACACACACACACACATACGCTATTAGAAGCACTTGCAGATGTGGACACAATTATGTATTGGTTCAGACACAAACTACACACACACAGGCACACACACAGGCACACACACAGACACACACACAGAGCAGAGCGTGAAGGCCTGCAGTCAGTTACACTTCAAAGGCCCAGTGCTTGATTGGGCCACCTGAGGTTTGGGGGTAAAGACAGGACAAAGCTGCTCCACAGAGAGAAGATCTGCTCACTCATCTGCTTCACTCATTATAGTTGCCGTGTTAAACAGAGTTTGAGGCTTTAGCAAAAAAATTAAATAACAAAACTAATAAATGAAATTTAAAGAAGTTATCAGTGTAAATTTTCATGTTATTCATCTCCAAACTTCAGTGCATGACCCTTAATTGTCAAGCGATAATCACAAACTTTCCGTTTACATTGACAGTTTTTTTTATTTTTTTTATTTTTATTATTTTGTTATTTTTTAAGGAAAAAAGACTCCAACATTGTGGCGAGCTGTGGTTCACTCATGATGAACAGTAGGGTGGTCAGATGTCCTGAAAAATTCAGGACAGTCCAGAATTATAAGCACTAGTAAGCACAAGTACTGAATCCTGTCCTGGTTATCCTGAATAATAGATAATATAAACATAATGGAAATATTTTGATCAAATCACTTATGCTGGCTATAAATCCTGCTTGTAGTTTTCAGAGGTGGGGAGTGACTAAGTGCAAATTCTTTGTTACTATACTTACATATATTTTTCTATGTACAGATACCCAAACTTTACTTGAGTATTTTTCTGACGACCTTTTATTTCTAGTCCCTAAGTTTTTAACACAAATACCTGTACTTTCTGCTCCTTACATTAAAAAAAACAACAGATTTGCTACTTTAGCTTTAATGCATTTGAAGGGAATTATTGATTATTTGATTTTATATTTGATATTATATACTGTTTTAAATCAGATGACAGAGAGCGCTACTGCCCCCGCGGGAGGAATTTATGATAAAAATGTCTAAAAAAATGTGTTTGTAGCTCCTACAACTTAATGACATTCTTATATGCTGAAAAGATGTTTAAAACGTCTGCCACATGCCTGCCACCTGTGACAGTATGTTACATTCTTCTGATGGCACACTCATCCGCAACTATACTCGATCCTGAATTTAACCCATTCTTATCTCACCTTAATAAATAGTGAGGCAGTTTTTTCTTTATTTCAGAACAGGCACTTTATTAGCAACAAGCAGAGTCAGAGATTATGGTAGAATACACAGATATTCACTCTGACAGTGAACCCAACACCTCTGCTCATAATAACTGCATGTAAAACTATAGGAACAAAGCAGAGCATGCTGTAAAACATACAGGAACATGCATCAACATGAAACTTTAGTCCATGAGTCCCTCAGCTGACAAGCCCACCCCCTGGGATGCTACGTAGCCCCCATTGAGATGGTTAGCTGTCTACTGTATGTACTCACAGCACCGTCCCAGAGGTGTCGTGGACGTCAATGAGGCTACCTAATCAGCTCTGATGGCTTGTGACATGTTTTAAAATTTTAATGTTAAGAACTATAAGTGTACATATACATCTGAAAAGATTTACCACCAGATTACAAATGTACAGTATATAAAAGACACTGAACGTGACACATCATGATTTAAACATTTTACTTGATGTTCTGTGGTCAACGGAATGTGACTTAAACATAACTTGATTCATTTTGATCTTGGATCTGATCTGTTAGTCTTTTGGCCCCTCACTGTCATCTGGACAAATATCAGCCACATTTAATAAGAGGTAACACTGGTCTTCATGTGCTTGTGTGTCTGCACATACAAGCATGTCTGCGTGGAAATTTCTTCTGCCAAAATAATGTGACTACATGCTTACGTTTGTTATCAACCGATGAAAAAGGCACATATGACATGATGTCATATGACATAAGGGTCTCTAATAACTTCATTATTATTATTTTGTTGTCCACTGTATGCACATAGAGGGCTTGTTTGTTGGCCAATGGAAAAAGGTTACATGGAAAACTCCAATCTGCCAAGTCCAATGACGCCTGCTGCAAGGCTCTGAAACAGTTCAGGAGTTATGAAAGGGGGCAGGGCTAAAGTATAGGGGGTGTGGCTCCCACCATTGAAATGGGAACTCTCTGCTGACACCAGTGACAAAAACTGTGGCCCCTAAAGGGTGGAAAAAGTTCGTGGGCTGACCGACTGACTGTCGAAACGACCTACAGAGCTGCTGATTGCAGCTAAAAATGCTGACCACCTTTACAATCTGCAACATCAAATTAATGTATGTATTAATGCATTAATAATATGAATTAATTAACATAATGTACATTATTTTGAAATGGGCCATTCTTGATGACTACTTTTACCTTTTTTGTTACACACAAATACAGTATGTTCTGAACTTTTGTACTTTTGAAGTAAAAATTTGACTGCAGAACTTTAGTTGTAACTGTGTATTTCAACTGTGGTATTTCTACCTTTTGTTGAGTAAAATATACTGGTGGAAGACACCACTGAAGTGGAGAATTTGTGAATTAAGGTTTCAGAGTGAAAAGGGTTAGATGTCAATAAGTGAGTGCTAAGTTTTACTTATTTTTTCATTCCTATAGAAGAATGGAACAACCTGTCCTCCACCAAACCCTGTTTTCCTACAATTATGTCCATGTGCTATTGATTTTCATTCACTGCTGTTTTCAGTGCCAAGTGCGAATACTGAGAAAGAGTCCTATCAAACACATTGGCAGAAAACATTTTTGGGGTACATTGAATAATGATGTTCTGTCAGAAACACTGCAGAAACATGTAATCCCTGGGAAAAAATGGTCTCTGTAAAGCAGACTTTTCCAATTCAACATAGTTGCATATAAATGTAATTTGTAGGAGGAAGTTCTGTTATAATGTTGGTGGGATAAAGGCCAGTGCTGCATTACACTGACGACACAGTTCCGTCAGCAATGAAAGATGATAATACCAAGTAGAACCTGAGGCTCCTGAGGATGAGGTTGCTTTTTGATAACCAGAGAACACAGACACACAAACGCAGAGCCATTATCAACATCAGAAATCACCATTTCAGTGCTAAATCCTTTCTTATGGTAACTGACCGTAATCTCTTTCACTTTTCCCAAATATTTGAGCTTGTGTTTAGTGTTACTAAAATTGTACTGATTGTTTGAAGTGAGATTTGATTGCTGTTTGCGTGGCTTTTTATGTTTTATTAAAATTAACAAAGAAAAGTTTAAACCTGGGGATTGCTTTCAAATGTCTATATTTAGCATAAAAACAATTCAGTTCCATCTTTTATTTTTGAAGGGGCCCTTCTGGATTAATAACAAGCTTGAGTTTTGGAGGCTAATGGGAACACAAACTGGAATGATGCCCCAAAGGTTGTGAAAACAAATGTTCTCAAAATATATTTATGGCTTTTTACTATTACAGGAAGGCATGGGCCCTGAGTGGCCTATGAAAAGAAACTAAAACACTTGGTTAAAGATGTTTTATGCACCCATCACTTGTGTTACATAAAGGAAACGCTATTCCTGCACTGGCACGGGACGTTGGCATCGAGTGTAAATGATCCACTGCAGAATCATCCAATATAAAAGTAATTCTTAGAAAAACTGATCTGTCTAATGGGCAAAAGCATTAAACATGAATATATTTGTATGTTTACCACCGGTTGAGACAAACATCTTATTGACAATTAAGCTCCTTTAGACATTAATGAAGTGTAATTACACAGGAATGGATGTGGCTTTTTTCCCAAGCAAAAGTGAGCCTAGAATTAATATTTGCGCAAATTAACTGTATTCCCTGTTTAGACATTAACTTCTACTTTTCAAAAAGAGTCAATTAATCACTAGACGTCTTAGAAGAGAAATGAATGTGATACCGTACAAAAAGTGCCAGCCATTGCAGGGCTGTTTCAGAAACACTTAGTCAATAGAGACTGAGGACAGTCTCCAAGCTTTTGTTGTTAAAACTGAGTACAAATAGAAAGTTAAAGGGGGAAAAAAAAAAATCCATTACCGAACCAATCCAAAGTCTTTAGGGCGGCCCTTCGTATTGGGCCAGCGACATTGCACTGCAAGCAGGTAACAGCTTTTAGCTTTCTAATTTGAAAACTAAATTGAACTCGTGGCTAACAGCTAATTGGGTAGACGTGGCCCACATCTACACATCTGCTTAATTTTTAAAATGATTTCATGGGTCCTGTTTTTTTTTTTTAATTAGTTTTTTTGTTTATTTTGTTTTTCTGTGAAGTAAATCTAAGTAACTAAAAGATACTCTGGCCAATCCAGGGCCCTTGCTCCTGTGCGGCCCTGAGGCTGTAGCCTTGGCCAGTCTGTGCATTAATCCTCCCGAGGCAAGATGAGGTGTTTCCAGTTGCATTAAAGCTTAAGTGGTGCCATGCATGCAGAGTCCAACCCTGTGTCCCAGAAGTTACGTTTGCATCTTACTAAATTGTTTTCATAATTGCACTGACAAAATAATTCCTGCCTGGATTATGTCCGCAGACAACGTTTCTTTGAACATAATGTATTGTTATAACATGCTGAATTCACAAAAAAGTGGCTGGGGTGAAATATGCAGGGCTAAAACACCACAGTCCAGTATAGACATCCAGACTCCTGCAACAAAAAAGCTTTGGTAAAGGTATGGAAATACCATCATAGGTTTGAGGAACGAAAGCACTTGTCCAAGAATACATTCCATACCTTTTCAGCATAATGTCTGTGGTCAAATGCCTTAGACATGCTGATTGACAGATGTACTGTATGTAACTGGAGAATCAGGGATGGTGGTCACATGTGTTGCCTTGGATGTTTCCTGACTCAAAGCAAGACCAACAGTCGCTCTCGGTGGGACTGAACTGCAGCCTTTTTCAAAATTAAACAAAGCTAACATTTGTTTGTCACAAGTCACTGCTGACTTCTAAACAATGCTGTAGTCACAACAAGTGCAAATTGTGTTGAAAGATTGGCTACTTTGGCGGAAAACAAATGAAATACTGAACATTTCACGGACAAGTTCAGTATCGACATTTTTGCATCTTGCCAGGTACATTAGTTAGCAGCATTTTTTCTCAATGTTGATAGAAAACATATTTCAGTTGGCATTGCATTTCCCTAGAAGACAGGGCTGCACAGTCACAGACTTTTAGCCCTTAATAATGTGCAAACCAGTGTTTGGCAGAAAAAGAAAGAAGAGGCTTCAATTAGAGTGCCAGTATCTTCTCAGTTTGTTTAAATTCTGATGATGATATAGTTAGCTAAAGCTTGCTACCTCACAGGTTTACTTTGTCATCTGATGATTCGGCAATTGTTCAACTAAACCCTCTTTATGTTAGGGTAGCTGAGATGCCTTCCCTGTGCTCAACTAACTGACAATGGTTTTATATCAACTCTTTAAAAAATTTAGAGATAAGATAGTGGGTTGTCCAAAACACATAAATATGGGTGATTGGGTGAGTGGCCAGTTCTGAGCAACAGGGAACTCTAAAGGCATTAGGAGCAGAATTAAGTTGTAAATAAAGAGAAGAAAGAGCCACCGGGAAGATTAAACTTGTCTTTTAAGAATCTGTGATAGATACCATCAGCAAGAGGTGGAATTAGACAGCCTGTTCTTCGACGTAATAACACAAAGGAAAGATGATAAATTAGTAGTAAATAAATGTTGCATGTGAGGGGATTTTTGGGACATTACAAGGATACAAACAAAGATTAGATGCCATATGATCAAAGCAAACTTTGAAGTTGTTTGTGTCTGACCTACAGTATGACTGTGACCAGTGTCCACATGCTTTTGCTGTTGTTGGCAAAACCAACAACAACATGCAGGTATTTCTGGAAACCACAACCCCAATTTTAGTTACACCTCAGTACCATTAAAGTCCATTATTGTGCCAAAACAGTGACACAAAAGAGCCATACAGACGCATATTGAGTGTGTTTCATTCCTTTTAGCTCAACAAAATAGGAAAGCAATGTAAACAAAGAGACCAGAAATCCAAATAAATAAATAAATAGTTGCAGAGCTCTTTTCATTCTCTGGATCTATTTTTTTTTGTTTTGTTTATTTTTTACTGTTCAAGTAACTGTAAACTCTCCAAGATATTCACAATGAGTTAAGAGGAAACCCAAAATAAATTTTTATGAAGAGAAAATGAAAGAAAATCTCACATGAGAGCTAGTAAGTGCATACCCAGCATCACAACAGAGAAAGAAAAACAGTGATATCAATTAAACATTAAAAAAAAAAGAATCTAGCGGACATAATTTTCAGTATAATCTCTATGTTTTGTATTTATGAACAATATTCCAAAAAAAGATGGCACACGGTGAAACCTAAATAAAAGCAGAATGCAATATTTTGGAAATGAAGTGTAGTACGGTGATAGCCTCTGCATGGATCCCCTGATTTAAAGAATACAATCGAAACAAAAGAATATATGTTCTGAAAAAGTCACATCAGCTGCAGTGTGGTTTTATTGCGTTGCTCAGTGGTGTATTGACTGTTATGGGTCACAGGTCACGACATGTTGCGCCAGATGATGATGATCCCAGCAGCTGTACAGGGTATTAAATATAGATTAAAGCACTTTGTCTTTTTAATGGAACATTTTCATTTACCTGCCCCATCTGCTTACTCCTTGTCCTGCTACTCCACCCACTTCTCCTCCTCCATTTTCCTGTCAGACAAATCGTTTGTATCATATGTGTCAGCGGAAAAAAAAAAGAAATCAATATGTTCTGTATCGTATGGGTCTCTGTGTGTGCGTGTGTGTTAGCACGGCTGTGCTCCTTGAAGAAAACTTGGAGCTCAACCACATGCCTGCATTAAGAGAGCAAACGATCGAATGGGAAATTACAGAAAATTACAGGGAGTGTTCAAAAATCAATTTGTGTTTGAGGCCAAATGGGAAGAAACGTATACAGGAGCAACACAATCTAAACAATAGCAGCGATACAATGGGAATCTGCTGGAGAAAACGTATTTTAGACAGACAACATAATTAGAGCTGCAAGACTATAATAACTGGTGGAATTTTCTTCAGCAAACATGCTGCACAAGACGAGCTCCTCTATTGTGTGCTTACAGCAAAGTCATCCAAGCTTACTCATTCTGAGACATTACAAAAAAAGTGTTTTGTTCTTAACTTGCGTGTAGGATGGGATTATTTATTGATTCATTTATTTCATTCCACATAGAAAGTAAACAGGCACGGGCTTCACACAAAGTAGAATCTCTTTTCTTTTATATCTCAGCATTGCAGGCCATCATGTAACTGTTTGTTTGATGTGTGTGTGTACATATGTGTGGGCTATACAGCACACTTTTATTTATAAATATATATTTCTCCTCTACCTTTGTGGTTCATATATGAACTCTCAAAAGGCACCACTTCCCTGCAACATTTATGATTAAGTATCCACTTTACCACCCAGCACTGCGGCTGATCTGCCTCCACTTTATCTAACTTATACAGTTTTCTATATGCTGTGTGTCCCCCCCAGGGGGAGGTTTAAGCTCTGAAATGTATGACTCTCTGCGACCTATGTAATCATTACGGCCATAAGTCAGCAGAAGCATGTTTTCTGCTGTGTTATTTGTCTGTGTTATTAAGGCTGCAGGACTTGTTCTAAATGACCCTCTCAGGGGTGACGTACCTCTGCTGCTGTTGCATTTAAGTCACTGTTCAACTGTATGCAAATCTGCGCATGCATGTGTGTATGAGTGTGTGTGTGTGTGTGTGTGTGTGTATGTGTGTGTTTCTGCCTGCCTACTTGGACTGTGAAGTTTTTAATGGGTCCAATATCTCCCTGCATGTTAATTGGCAAATTATGAAAAATGGTGAGGCTATAATTCACCCAAAGCCACCCCTACACAGTCACAGTGTGGCCAAGTCATATTCGCACACAAATACCGCAGTTCTATTTTCCAGTTTAAAAGTTAAGTAAGAAAAAATAATGCTCAGACTATAGCAAACAATTTAAATTCAACCCAAACTAGACCCAAAACTATTTCTTGCTTTTCTTTTCTTTTTTTAGTTTATAGTAGTTGCCTTCCCTTCTTTTCTTTCTCTCTCTTACAATCAGTCCGTTCAATTTACACTGCGACAGTCTGCGGGGTTGAAGCAGCCGAGCTGTCACAATGAATTTGTGTGGCCTAAACAAGATTAACTACTGCTATTTGTATCCCCATATCTCTGAAAGGGTAATCAACGCAGGCGGTTTGGCTTGCTAATTTTCACCATGGTAACCACTTACAAAAGCCCATCACAGCAAATAGCTCGGTTTCAACAGCATTTGCACTGTATGTGTGTCTTGTACATCTATATGTGTGTGTTACCCTTATGCTGTGAGGTTATATGCTATGATTTACCTCAGATCTTCCACCCAATTGAATCCTTGGTCAGTATGTTCAGCACAGAATATCTGGTAATAAAAGCGTTTTAGAAAAACAAACAAAAAGATGGGATGTTGTGTAAAATGTAATTAAAAGCAGAATACAATTGTTTCCAAAAACTTTTACACCTATATTCACTTGAACACAGTACAAAGATATGATATCAAATGTTCAAACTGATTAGCTTTATTGTTTTTTGTAAATATACACATATTCTGAAGTTGGGACAGGAGCATGTTTACCGCTGTTTCATCACCTTTTCTTTTAACAACACTCAATAAGCAACTGGAAACTGAGGACACTACTTGTTGAAGTTTTTAAAATCAAAATATTTCTCCCTCTTCTTTGATATATGACTCCAGGTGCTTTGATCTTGTATTTTGAACCTCATAATGCACCACACATTTTCAGTGGGTGACAGGTCTGGACTGCAGGGAGGCCAGTCTAGTACCCAAACTCTTTTACTATGAAGTCGTGCTTTTATAACACGTGTAGAATGTGTCTTGGGATTATCTTGCTGAAATAAACAGGCATGTCCCTGAAAAACACCCCCCCACCCCTATCATCACTGATGCAGCAGTCCATCTTAGATGAGCTCAGGCACAGAG
This sequence comes from Lutjanus campechanus, assembly GCA_027495735.1. Taxonomy (NCBI): domain Eukaryota; kingdom Metazoa; phylum Chordata; class Actinopteri; order Lutjaniformes; family Lutjanidae; genus Lutjanus; species Lutjanus campechanus. The sequence goes on from JAJHUR010134401.1 coordinate 22,469, forward strand.
ACGTCTGCAGCATTTCTGGGTGTTGTTGATATATGGCTTTCTCTTTGCATGATAGAGTTTTAACTTTTTAATGCAGTGTAGCCTGAGGGGTCAGTGGTCACAGGCATTAAAGATTTTTTTTGTCTTGCCCCTTACATGCAGAGATCTATCTGGATTCTCTGAATCTTTTAATAACATAATATATTACAGATGGTGAAATCATTAAATTCCTCAAACTGATGGACTATACAGTGGTGAACCTGTTGCAGCCATCAGATTTATGAGTGTTTATTTACAAAAAGAAAAACATGAGTTTTGAGTTTGAACATTATATATGTTGTCTTTAAAATGATTTGCAAATCATTGCATTCTGTTTTTATTCACATTTTACACAACATCCCAACTTTTATGGAATTGGGCTTGTAATATTTTCATTTCCTGAACTGCCTTCAGACATGATTAGGGCTACAGTGGTAGCCCTGGTTGATATTTGAAAGAATTTGGATCAAAATGTCACCATTGTTTTTCTGGATCTGGTGTGGTGTAGACAAACGCGAAAGGCAGCTACAAGAAGCAAAAGAGAAAATTTTTGAAATTTGACAACTCTGAAACTGATGGAGTGGAAAGGCTAAGGAAATGTGGCCTTGAACATGTCTTCACCTGTAAAGAAAGGGGAGTTATTTAGCTCATGCTGCAAAGACAATCGATATCGTGTAGTGTGTGATGGTGTGTTATCTTCTGATCTTGTACTTTGTGTTCATGAGCAGGTGATCTGTGAAATTTCTTGTGTGAGATGCAACCAGATCTCAAATCTTTGAGGAATTTAATATCCTTGTATGTGAGCGCAGCTTAAGTAAAAATACATGTCTGAAGGAATTCACAGAGTCCTTACCACTATAAAGTGCTACACACTGTCCAAGGTCTTTGAAAATCAAAATAATAAAAACATTTTTTTTTAAACTCGTGACTGATGCAGAGCAGAGCTGCAGAGCTGTGGAGGGATATGGAGCTCCAGAGGATTTGGCCTGCACTCACACCTTCCTCACACACGTTGTTAGATCAGGATGATGAAAGAAAAATGAATGAATGAGTTAGTAGCTACACATTCTTTGTAAATATTTCACCAATCTGATGCAGAAACACACAGACCCTCAGGGGAAGGACTTATCATAAGGCACAGTTTGGCAATTCTCTTAGGCCCCAGGCTACCAAGAGACCCATAACACGCTTCATAACCATTATGGATACTTATTTACTTTACTAAAAATCCATATGCTACAGTGGCATCACATAATGCTTAATTCTTGTCTCAGGGCCTCCCCACTAACTTCAAATAAAATGAAGCAAAGCTACCCCAGTAGTGCTGAACAAAAGCAGGAAGTGGCAGGATACTAAAAGACGATACCCAACTACAGCCTGTTCAGCCTGCTGCTCTCTGGACAAGAGATACAGAAGTATCCGCTGCCCTACCACCAAACCAATGAACAGCTTCTTTCCTGAAGATGTGAGACTCCTCAATTCATTCCCCCAGCTCCACCATGAATAAATGTTGATTTTTAATACTTATTCTTTATTAGAGGATTGAAAAACAGGGAGATCAAGGGATTTGGAGGGCCCCATGCCAGTGTTTGTCTTAAGCCACAAAATAACTAACTCTGCACCTGTGACTCCTTCTACTCTTTATTGCTCTGCTATCTAACAAGACCTACAAGCTCACATTTGATTTGATATAAAGGGTTTTGTTCCTGCTCACCCCAG
>JAJHUR010134408.1:0-31943 GCA_027495735.1 Lutjanus campechanus
TGTTTTTTTTTGGGGGGGGGGGGTATCTGTCGTAAGATTAAAGCACGTTGGATTTGAAAATATCTAACTTTGATGCCTCTTGGTTCCCCACAAACACATAGCTGTCCTAGTAGCACGTAAATTGCACCAATTTTCATTTGAATTTCATCAGTTTTTGCTGCTTTTTTGCATAAACATTTCAGTGGATTTATAAAGACGCAATTAGGCTGTTTGATCTCACATTTTGGAATTACTTGCAAAGACATAAAGCAAATGTAACTTATTTTTTTCATCAACTAAGTGTTCATGAGAAAACAAGGAAAATGCTCAAAATATATGGAGTGAAATATGAGAAATACCTTCACACTGATCAGTGTCATCTCTCTTTCGATCTACAACTGAACAAACGATCAGAATTATTAGACATATTTGTGTTTTGTGACATTTTGATGTTTTAGTTGGTTGAAAATGAGCCAAAAGACAGAAATCAATGTTGAAATCCTGGCTGGTGCTCACTGAGTTGTCCCTAGTTGGTCTTGTATGTGGACAACGTACTTAAAATAACAGCTTTCAGTATCATAAAGCAACAATACACTAGAGATATGGAAATACAATAAAATATGCCACTGTACACCAATAGACTTTGTTAATTTATCGTTCAAGTAGGTAAAAATAGGTACAGCTCTGTTCTGCTTTGCTTTTTTTTGCTGGAATTAATTTCTTTTCAAGTGGTAATATGCTCCAAAATGCAGCTGTTTAAGGAGAAAGATGATGTCCAAATTTAGATCTATGATGTTGTTGTGTTCTATAGTTGCAGTTCACCATGTTCCCAGTTACTCCCACCGTCTTATCAACATTCGTTTAAATCTGCCAGGAGGTTTTTGTGATATCAAACAGTACTAAAAACATAACTGCCCCGGTGGAAATACACATAATTCTAAAACTCCATGTGTGTTTCTCAGCGCAGCATGAATTAATATCTGTCTCGGGATGGATGTGAAGCTGAAACTGCTTTTCCTTTTTCCTCTGTGTTGCTCTCAGGTTGACCGGAGCAGCCGAGAACAAGCGTTGGTATCTGGCGGTGATGTGCGCCACCCTCTTCTTCTACACTATCGCCACCATGGCCTTCACCTTCATGTACAAGTACTACACACACCCCATCGCCTGCCACTTCAACAAGGCCCTGCTGTGGATCAACCTGGGACTGTGCGGCCTCATGTCCTTCATTGCCGTCACACCGTGCGTGAAGCAGAGTGAGTTGATGAAACACACTCGCGTGTCTGTCATCGATCCTCAGCGGTGAAATAACACTTAGTCCATCTGCAGCGATGCAAACATCCCCCTGCTGAAACCGGTGCTGCTGCAGATAATAATAATTAGATGGGAGCTGATATTATCTGTTTCTCCCTTTAAAAACCAAACGCTGACTGCAGGCCTGCTTTGTCTGCACACGTCTGGGTTTTATGATTCAAACATACAGCTGCTTACAGGCTTACAGAGGTGGAAGTGTATTTATAGAAGTATTCTCAAGTACAGGAAGAGGTATTGGTACTCCGATTACTTTGCAGATTTTGCAATCATACACTGTACATAGTTGTTATCAGGTAAAAATATTGTATCTATAAATGGAAACTTTTCAAGACCTACACAATTAATTTTAAATGTCCAGGCATAGTGTAAGATTTACAGAAATTTATTGGCAGAATATGGCATGAATGAACTCTAATATGTTTTCATTAGTGTATAATCACCTCAAAATAGGAATAGTTTCACGTCACTGTTGGCTCCTACATGCTTGGAAGGGGAGGATGAGGTGAGTTGGTTGTAATCTACAAGCTCACCACTAGATGCCACCAAATCCTACACACTTGTCCTTTAAACATTGTGTAAATTTGAGGTTCAGAATCTATTCTTGACATCAGGGAAACAGCTGTTGAGGAAACGATCTCTCCTTCAGGTCCATTAAGTAGTTTTTCTGGAACTTTTGATCATATCACGGTCCTCATCAGCGAGGAATTGAGGTGGAAGGTGTGGCTGACGCGAATGAAGCCGTGTGGAGGAGGCATCAAAACCATATCACAGACGCGACGTGCCCAGTCGAATCAAGGCATCAATCTAGTTGTTTTGAATGTCGTATATTGCACCATTGTTTTACTTTTGCATTGACACACTGAGTACATTTTATCACTTAACATTAATACATTTGCTCTTACTTAAAGGTAGAATAAGCAGGATTTGTCAGTTGATTGTTGAGTCTCATTTCCAGGACATCAAATACTGACGGTCTCTGTTGGCAAAACGTACAGATACAGATGTTGCCACACCCTCCTGTTGGGTTGTGAATGATCATTTTGTGAGGGATTATATTTGCGTGATATTTTGGGAAAATTCTGCACATTTTGCCTTTAAAATAAATGGACTGAAATGTTCAGTTTCTTTGCAGCAGTACTTCTTTTCTTGATAGGGTTGATAAGATAAAGAATTTGAGTATGTTCTCCACCACTACCTACTTGTAAAGTGTGTGTGTGTGCATGTGTGTGTTTAGGGAGTATCACAGGGTCATGCTCTGACTCTGACTCTCCTTTTCTCTGTCTCTGCAGAGCAGCCTCGGTCGGGACTCCTTCAAGCCTCCATCATCAGCTGTTACGTCATGTACCTCACTTTCTCCGCTCTGTCCAGCCGCCCACCAGAGAAAGGTACGCTAACTAACCAGACACAGAGCAGGAGCACAGTGCCAGCTCCTTTTGTCTCTGTCCAGTGTCAACACGGACAGAGAAGCCTCCAACATGAGTACACCTTTGGGAGATTTTCAAGGTTTGGTGTATGTCAACTTAAAGAGAAACATATGGTCCAGGAAATAAAGGGAAGAAGCTTCCATACAGGCAGTACACTTCACCTGTTTTCCTCTTTTTGTTGACATGTTGTTATTAAAGTGGACACTGTAAGCTTTTCTCTCCTTGGAGCATTTTAGCATCTTTCAGCTCAATCTTTTTACCGTTTTGGTTTTTAATGGAGCATTTAGCAGCGAAAGAATCAAATATTTTTCTCAGGAGCCTGTGGAGACCATATCAGAGCTAAACGCAAGTAAATATTCAGCCCAATCTTACTCCACCGTGTCAAATAGTTAGTTAGTGCGTCCATACTTCAAACTATGGGAACTTACAAAACATACTTACTTTGATTTAAACATCATTTCTTCTTTTCCTACATATACAGCCTTACAAATTGCAGAGCCCTCACATGCAAAACTGATGCCAGAGGAGTACCTACAGCATCATAGTTTCATAGATTGATTAATCTTTATTTTTTTTTAAAACATAAAACATTTGCTTGTACCAAACAATACTAAACGTGTCTTTTCTCCTTCAATCAAAGCTTTGTTTCCAGTGAAACACATTGCAGATTCTCTGCAGCAGCCTATGAAACATATGAAGACATAAAAGGCCAACATATTGAACACATATGTTTGAATATCAGATAACACTCAGAGCGCACTCATAAAAATTATCCATTTTATATTTCAGATCTTTACTTGATAGTAAATTTAAATTTAAAGAATTAAATTTTACTTGATCGATTAACTACTTAATGACCAATTAACTGATCATTGATTAATCGTTATCATCCATAGTGAGAACATGTTGGAATATTAACACTATTACATTTGTGAGGTGACTGGAAACATGACTCCAAATGAATAATAGTGCTGCTTTGAGTCTGTTGGATGTGTAAATATTCAGCTGCTTGCTAATATGTTGAACCGACATATTTCATATTTTCACATATTTTAAAAAAAACAAAAAACACATAAGAGTGTAAGAGTCAGTCAGTAATGTAAAGCATGTGTGTATATGTGACTCTGTATGTGGAGAAGAAAATGCAAAAATAATCCATATGCTATAATCATGCCTGCTGGGGTATAAAGGAGAAAGAACCAGACTGCAGAGTGAGCGAGGTATTTAAAGGCAGAGCACAGCAGGCCCGGGTGTATCTTATCCAGCTGAAGACCCTCCATTTAGCCCCTGCAAGACACATCGTCCAAAAAAAAGAGCAAAGATCTGAAGACGAAAGGAAATGTCAGTTTCTTGTATTTCTGCAGGATAGTGTTTCCCAGCCGAGCTGCAGTGAGGATGTAGCAGACGTGGGGAGACTTGAGTCACATGACTTGACTTTAGTCAAATTTAAACTGAGAACTTGAGACTCACTTGACTAAAACTGATGAAAAGACTCAGCCTAACTTGGACTTGGTGTTCATGACTTGAGACTTGACTCAGATGTGAGACAAATGACTTGAAAGGACTTGACTTTTTAAAATTAAATATTTGCATTTTTCCAGGCAGACTAGCAGAGGCCAGTGTACAAGGCATCTATCATGGAGGGGGGGCTGATCCACAAATGATAAAATATGATTTTGAGAAGAGAACATCTGTATATAGTGTCACATGAGAATACCTTAGACGGATGTGTTAATCAGCTAATGAGAAGACAGATGTGTTAATAGACATAAACATTAAAATAACTATGGTGTGATTTTTTTTTTTTTACAGGAATCTGTAATCACCAAATGAAGATTTTGTTTTAAGTCTGTAGAATCTGACTCAGAGGACAACTCTGTCTCTTTTAAATTCACTCTCAATTAAATTCACGACATTCACTAAATTAGTGAATGTGGTGAATTTAATTTAGAAGTTTTTTGACACACATTTAGCCTTTAACAAATATTACACCACCTGCGATTTGAAAATTGAAGAACATCATATTGTGATTGTGCAGCCCTACACCAGCCTCTGGAATATAGAAACACAAAGAACAAAATTAATACTAAAGAGACTTCTTTCTGGAAAACTGAGACTGCTGAAGCCTCATGCTCACTTTGGCTGAGGCGTTTCCGTTCTGCACACAAAAAAGACTGTCGGATTTGTTCATCATCGCTCTCTCTGTCTCTCTCACAGCCAGTGTGGAACAAAGGACTGATAACAAAAACCAACAACCTGTATCAGATTGGAAAAAGTCTGAACCACTCCTTTATTTTCACCACTGGATAAAAGCCTTTTATTGTGAAATGGTTCAAACTTAGTTTGTCTGTACCTCATCATCCTGCCCTACTGACTGAAGAGCCCACACACACACACACACACACACACACACACACACACACACACACACACGGTCGTATTGTAAAATCCTCTATAATTTGCCTTTACTTACCTCATAATGACTCACCTGTTGGCTCCAGGTAAAACAAAGAACCTCCACATGACTGAGACATTAGTGCAGAGGCTTGTCAGAGGCCCCTGTCTTATCCGGGGTTTACATCTTAATGGCACACATGCAAATATAGACGTACATACACACACACACACACACACACACACACATACACATGCACAGATAATCTGGGATGAGATGTGCTCTGACATGCTGCCTGCTGGGCTGGTGGCCTGTGGTGAGGGCAGACTGAAGGATATTTGTTTCACATTCCTCATGGATCCATTGACAACATAATAACACAGAAATACAGCCTGGCAGCATCATTACATACGTTCTGACACAGAACAGATAAAGTGCAATACATTATTTAAAGGTGATCTGTCTGTGTGTTTTATACAGCCGAGGAAAGGGTCAGGTAACACAATAGGTTAATGGAAAAACACACGATAAATCACAATTTAAAAATAGTTGTTTATGCTGAGGATTGTATGTTGTTTATGGGTAAATGTAGATTGTGTCGGCACAGGCAGATATTTCTGCTACATTTGCACATATAATTAAATATGTGAATAAATAAATAAATTCATTTAATTTCCTGAATCACCTGTGAAAGACTGCAGAGGCAGTTTATTCTGTTGCGTCACCTGACACAAGTTCCATAATAACCTTTAAACATGATGTAATTCAAGTGGTCTGAGAGAAAACGAGACCTCTGCTCCTCTTCATGGCTCTGTTTTCAGGTTTTCTTTAGAAAATGTTGCCTGTGACAGGAGACTGTAGTCAATCACATCTTAAACTGCTTATCCAAAGTTGGATCGTACAGGTAGCAGTTCCAGGGGACCCCAGACTTCCCTTCCTCTGGCCACATTAACCGGCTCTGACTGGGGGATCCCGAGGTGTTCCCAGGACAGGTTGGAGATATAATCCCTCCACCAAGTCACCTCCCTAGGGAGGCAAACAGGTGGCATCCTCACAAGATGCCCAAACCACCTCAGCTGGCTCCTTTCTATGCAAAAGAGCAGCGGCTCCACTTCAAGTCCCTCACAGAAGACTGTGCTTCTCATCCTATCCCTCAGTGAGATGCCAGCCACCCTCGTGAGAACATTTTGGCTACTTGTATCCAGCTTCCCTTGATTAATAATAATGCAGTCTAATTGCAGTCACCATGAAATCTTTTTCTGTCATAATCCTCTGTAAACACTGAGAATCTAAGCTGACTAAAGCTGCTAAAATGACAAACTTTTCTGAACCTCCTTACAAACCTAGAAGGGTTGAACTCTCTGTCATCCATGCAAATGTTTTATTTGGTGCAGTATTCTTTAAATATCCCTCTCTGCTCTGCTAATTCTTGTCATTTCCTCTGTATCTAACATTTTATCCACGGGGCCGTACTGTATGTGTGAGTGTACAGTATCAGTGTGTACAGTAGGCGTGTGTGAGTCCCGGGGCAGTGCAGGACATTGTAGCAACTTGTTGAGAAAATATGCACTCAGAGTCAGTTATAAAAACACCTTTTCACCACAGACTGTGTGTGAACTACACACACACACGCACACACGCACACACACACACACACACACACACACACACACACACACACACAGCTTGACACACTGAAATATTTAATTTCCACCTACAGTTGCTGAGTTTCCTTTTTCAGCTGCTTTAATTCAGGGTTTCTTCTTCACCTGTCATGGTAACATCACCGGGGGGGATATAAAGTAAGTGTGTGTGTGTGTGTGTGTGTGTGTGTGTGTGTGTGTGTGAGTGTGAGTGAGTGAGAGAGAGAGACAAAGAGATCCATCCTTGTTACTGTCTTCTTAGGTCTTTGTTAGCCTAGTCTGTCCCCGGAAGGCTTAGTCTGCTCTATGACCTCACCATGGCAAACACACACACACACACACACACACGCACGCACACACACACACACACACACACACACACACACACACACACACACACACACACACACACACACGCACACACACACAAAGTAATCCTTAGGTTTCTGAGAGGGCAAATTAGTCGGAGTGCAATTGAAAAGAAAACTCAAAGAGCAGGACATGTTCTCTCTCCCTTGACGACTCTTGACCTGTGTGTGTGTGTGTGTGTGTGTGTGTGTGTGTGTGTGTGTGTACAATATAATCTGAATCCTGTAATTAGCCAGTGTTTTCACTGAGCTCAGGTTCCTTTTCCCTCCGACAACACACAAACACAAAACTCTCTCTCAGGAATCCACAGCCGGCTGAACGACCCTTTGGAGGTTTGCCTGGATTTCTCTCTCTCTCTCTCTCTCTCTGTGTGTGTTTGGTAGTTAAGGCATGTGCACATGCATGTGCCTGTGTGGAACATACATACAGTACATACCTGTGAGTGCTCTGTGAGGGTCCAGAGGGTGACTCTATGAGAAAGAGTCCCAGAGGGGAAAGTGCAGCCAGGACCTCTTTTACAAGAAAGAAAAGAATTTCCCAGGAAATGAACCGAAGGAGAAAGAAAGCAGAAATGAAGAAAGTGACACAACACTTGACCTCCATCTGGCACCTTTTCTCTGTGGGGCTGAAAAAAAAAAGCCAAACACAAAGTATATTGTCAAAAAAAAAGTCAGTTATAAAACTTATAAAACTTTTTTTTTTTAAAATACAATAACAAAAGGAAAAAAAAGTGTCATTCGTCATTCTTAAAATTAAAAAACAACAACAGTTTGATTGATCCTCCTCCATAAAAAAGCATCATTTATGGAAATAAAAAACTGAGATATCTTATCAGAACAACTTGACACTCGTTTGATTGATATTCCTGGGAGTGCACGAATAATAGGAAAATAAATGAAGAAATCTGTTTGTGTAAATTAACCCTTTATTAGAAGCTCTGGCTCTTGTTTGTACATTTATAGCTAAAATCTGGTCTTCTACATTTACTGTAGTATCTATAGTCTGTCGCTGTCTTATAGTCACTTTGCAGATTTTCCAGATGCAGTAAAATATGATATATAGAATCACATTTCTTGTTTCAGATCACATATTTTGTTAAAGTTTCTGCTGATCCAACACTAACTGCCATTGATTGTTTTCTATAGAAAGGCAAGCAACAAACTGACTAATAGGAACATTTTCCTTGAATGATACATTTTCTCTAACATGCTGTGTTGCTCTGTGTTTCAGTGGTGTATCAGGGCATGAACATGACCGTCTGTTACCCCAGTGTGGGACAAGATGGCATCCAGAACGAAGGCAACGCTGTGGCCATAATTGGAGCTGCCATCATGTACTGCTGCGTCCTCTTTGCATGGTGAGAATACTCTTACCATCACCTCATGAATTCCAGGTGTAAGAGTGCAGTGATATTTGTTCTTTTAAGTCTCTGAGAGGAGAACAAATGTGCTCAAATTGACTTTCTCTGCAGTAATGAAGCGTCTTACCTGGCGGAGGTGTTTGGTCCGTTTTGGATGATCAAAGTTTACCGCTATGAGTTCCAGAAAGCTACCTGCTGCTTCTGCTGCCCCGAGGAAGAGGAAGGTTTGTACTGATACATTCAACATTATATACTTCTCTTCTTAAAGGGTAATTCCAGTGTTTGTACGTATTTTGGGGTCTAAATGACTAATAGCTACAAAAAGTTTTGGAACTGGCACAGCTGGTAAAACAAACTGACATGTCCAAACAGAATATAGAGTAATGGATGGGCAGTACATCTAAACATTGTGTTCCTACAGTCTAAGTGCGCCTGAGCGGTGTCCTCGGTGGTTTGACTTAAATTCAGTGTTGTTTGGAGTTTGCTGCAGCTCCGAGCTTTGAGAAGAGACGTTTAAAAATGTGTCTGTTTCAGTCGAGGAGGAGTTTGAGATCGACGAGGAGGACAAAGGCTGTCAGAAGGTCATTCACAACGAGACGCAGAGAGTGGCGTACAGCTACTTCTTCTTCCATTTTGTCTTCTTCCTGGCCTCGTTGTACGTCATGATGACCCTCACTAACTGGTTCAGGTTGGTCATCGACAGCTCCTAGTTTTGCATTCAGCGCTCTCGTTGTTTTCATCTAAACACAGACTTTGTACTCATTCAGATTGTTTCATGTAAATACTATTTTCTTTTGAATAAAGAAAATTTCTCAACATTTCACTTGTAGGAAGTGAAACGTTGATCCCTAACTTATTATATTACTTTGAGATATTGTTATTCTTTTTTCTGTCTGAAGTAGCGCAGAGTTAAACTGTCTTGTCCTCCTGCAGCTATGAGTCAGCAGTGCTGGAGACCACCTTCACCCACGGCAGCTGGTCTACCTTCTGGGTGAAGATGTCGTCCTGCTGGGCCTGTGTGATGCTCTACCTCTGGCTGCTGCTGGGCCCTCTGTGCAGCTGTCAGTCTGAATCCAGGCCCCGCCGCTCGCGCATCAAACGCCGGGCGGCGTCCTGCCGTCACGTCTCTGTCAGCGTCTGACACCGTCTGTTAGGGCCGGGCGGGAGGGTGGCAGTCAGGGAGCGATGCGGACGCGGGGTCAGGTGACTCCGAGCCTCCCCGCGGTGCCCCGCAGGAGGGGATTTTCAGGAATGGAGGTCACAGGGGTCAGGGGTCAAAGACTCACGCTGTGAGAAGGACCAATCAGAGGGCGCGATGCTCAGTGCCCTGCTGATCTGTGAAGAACTGGATAAAGACCTGACGTCACAGGCTGGACACCATGAAAATCAACCACCAACGAGGACTTGATGTGGTTTGGAAACACACTTAAAGTATGAATTGCCAAAGGGATCAGAGAGGGTGAACTCTCACTTCCTATAATGTGGGAATTACAGTCAGTAGGTGTAAAGATGGTACATTTATGAATTTTTACTCTTTAATTTTAGTATTATATTTTGAATTTTTGGCTGTATTTAGATTTTAATATTATAACAGATGAAGAGTTATAGATATTTGCTGTAATGTTGCTGCAGAAGCACTGATCCCTTTTTTTTATTCTGATAAACAAAAGAGTACAAACTGCCAGTCCTCTGATCTCAGACAGGAAGTCGATATTTTTCATCATGAACAAATCTTTCTGTGGGCTGACTGCATCAACATAACCTCTGATTCAAGAGATTTCAGTAGCTTACAAGAACTAAGCGACAGACACTGAATATTTAAGCACATCATCTACTGTATGGCCGTCCAATCATCTGTAAACCACAGTTTTCTTTTCAACCAAAACGCTAAAACAAATGTCTCTATGGTCTTTGCAATCAACAGGTGCAGTGGTTTAGAAGTCTCCAAAAATTCATGCCTGAACCCCAAAAGACCTGTAAAATACCCAGAACCAAATCGGACACATCTGTTATTTGAAACCCGGGACCTGGACCCATGCAAAACCAAGAAATGTTTTGCAAATATTAAACAGATTTGGAAACAGATTTGGTGATAGAAGAGACCCAGTGTGGACTGACTGACTGTGTAAAACATGGATTCAAAGATGTACAGGTCCCAAGTTGGGGCTCGAGTCCTGGGGTTTGGGGTGGACCTGTGAAGACATTGAGATAAAAGGAGAACTTTAGGCTTTTCACCCTTTTTTAAATACCTGCATCATTATTTTTTTATTCTTACAACTCAAAACTCAGATTAAAAATTTTAAATTCTGATCTGGAATTAGTGTCCATCTATAGTAGGTCTTTCTGCTAAGCTAAAGCTAATCGACTCCCGGCTATAGCCTGAAAGTCAATACACAGACATTAAAATGGTGTTGGTCTCCTCTAATGCTCTCCAATAAAACGAAAACATACTGAAAGTATATTATAGTTCATTTCTACCAATAGATCCCCATAAATCTTGAACACTGGACCTTTAAAGACGTTTCAGTGCAGTTTAATAATGAACTGGTATCAAATTAGTCCAAAACTCTCATTTGAAATCAGCTGCTGGAATGGCAACGAATAGGAGACACGCTGTGGTTTTTGATTTCAATTAGTGCTGACAGTTACAAACCGGAAAATGCAGACAGAACCAGTTTAATAGCATCCTTTCAGTTCTTTCAGTTATGACATTTGTCCTTTACACTTCTCAACAAGGCAGCTTCAGGGTCAGTTCTGATCTCCAGCCCAAAGCCAAAGAAAGATTTGTTCGTGTGTTCAGATAAAACAGATCAGGAATAACAGATTCTCTTTGAGTATTTTCTCTGCATCTTTTCGAGGGAGGGGTTTCGAAATGCTCAGTGACAGGAGGTCTGCCAGAGCGTCTGAGAGGCAGCTAAACAGGAATACATGATGTTCTTCAAAGATCAACATGAGATTTCTTTAACTGGGGCAAAAATACTTTGACTTACAATGAGGAACATGTTGCAGGGTTGCATTATGTCGCTGTACAGTACATCATTCACTTCTAAATTCATTCAAAATGTCTGGATTGACTCTTGTTTACATTTTGTTTTGCATATGTTTAAAATTGAAACCAAGAGTGCTGAAAAAAGAAGACTAAAAATTTACTTCCAGAAGGATAGAAGCCTTCTGTCTCATGCCTTCAGATGAAATAATCGTGTCTGAAAGACGCTGCAGTGAACTGTGATGTAAATCTATAATAGCCCCTTATTCTTCAGATGTTTATGGAAACTCATTTCTGCCCATGTGATGGAAAAAAGATCCTTTAAGTCCACATAACTTACTGAAAATAACTACTTAGTATCTCAAAATAATGAGACACTTTGCAGAAATAAGAAACTTTGCAAAATAGTGAGACACTTTTTCAAAATAATGACCTAGTCCTGCAAAATAATGAGAAACTGCCGAAATAAGGAGAAACTTAGCAAAATCGTGAGAAGTTTTTGCAAAATAATGAGTTTGGCTGCACAATAAAGAGAAACTTATAAGAAATTTTGCAACATAGTGAGAAACTCTCAAAATAATGACTTTGCAAAATAAAGAGAAACCTCAAAATGACTTAGTATTGCAAAATAAAGTGAAACTTTGCAAAATAGTGAGAAATTCTCAAAATCATGACTTAGTATCGCAGAATAATGTGAAACTTTGCAAGATAATGAGAAAATTTCTTGAAATAATGACCTAGTATTGCAAAATAATGAGTCGCCTTTTCAAAATAAGTGAGAAGCTGTACAGAATATATTGAGAAGCTTTTGCAAAATGATGAATTTGATTGCACAATAATGAGAAATTTTGCTAAATGAGAAACTTGTGAAACCTCAAAATAATGACCCAGTATTGCAAAATAAGCATCTAAAAGTAATGAGAAACCAGTTCATTATTTAGAGAGAGTTTATTATGACTGAGAGGATTTTTTTTTCTCGTCACACCGTCAGAAACGAGTTTCCTCAGATGTTCATGTTGATGTTGTTTTGTGGAAACCTGGGACTGGTTTCTACGTGTCTCCCCCCTGAAGGGACGCTGAGCCGAGTGTCTGTGATGACTTCCTCACAGTTAATGAGCAGTAATCTGGCCCAGTCAATAAATATATGTGTAGTTATATTATCTGCAGGTTAATGTAGTGTTTCCTTTGTTGTAGACGTGAAGCTGTATTTTTTTTTTGTAAATACATTGTTTTTCTTATAAAACGCTGCTGTTCTCATGTCTGGTTTGTTTGTCCTGTGTGTTCTGCGATAAAAAAAAGCAAAAAATCCCTTTAAAATGTGTGATCAGCTTTAATTCCAAATTCTCAATGCTTTTATTTTTTGTGAATATCTACAATAACATTACATTAGGGAGAGTGGGTCATTATCATTCATACACTTTATGGACAAATATACAGAAAAATTCTTTTGGCACATGTAGATGAGGTTTGAGAGAAAATGATATAATTTCAAATGCATAACACAAGGCACAGAAGTTAATTAAAAGACTGCAAAACAATTATATTCAAATTATACTTTAGTATGTTTGTAGCTAATCAGTGCCACACAATAAAATACTGTATATTTCATAATCTCTTTCACGTAAAGTATCACAAAGCAGACCTGATTTAACACACTATTTAAAAAAATGAATACCACAAAGGAGCAACACAGACTGTCAGGATTCCACTGCAGGGTACGGCTCGACTCCGCCTGCTTTTGGTTCCAGGTGCTTTTCTCGATTTTACTTTCACCACAGCTGGGACGTCCTCAAAGTCGGTGGGATTCTTAGTTGTTCGTCATAGCGGCGTCACGTGAAACTGACATGACAAAAAAACAGCAACAATGGAGGACATCCTTTCCTTTTCCTTCCATCGGTAACCAAACAGGAAAATGTCTGCACTCTGTAAATTGACCACAGTGCACTTTTGCGGGCTGACGTTTTTTTGTCAAGACGATTCTCAGGACGATTCTCTTTGAACAAACAGTGGTCGGCAGTGTTTGCACGCCACCGTTTTAATATCAGGTCTCAGGTCTAAGCAGGTTAGCTTAGCTTAGATTTCGTGTTTCTGCATAAATGCAGTGCGAGACTGGAAAGCTTGGCAGGCTTAGTGACAGTAACCGAGGAGGGCGGGGCTTAGCGAAGGAACCTCGGCTGAAGTGATACCAGAAAAGCACCAGGTGATATCCACAACCTTTGATGAAGGAAAACCAAAAAAAACCAAACCATGCAGTGGAAACACAACATAACAGAGACGTTAAACAAGTGACACATAAGTAATGTGTTATGGTTTAAGCTTATTTTTTTTATGCATAAATACATTGTGAAGCAATATGTTGTTTCTATATCTTGAGTTCAAACTTAAAGAAAAATCCACCTCTCAATCCTGACGGTCTGCTGCAACAACAAACACATTTATCTGCGGTTATGTGTGAAAAAAAAAAAAGATAGGTGATCACAGTGAAAGAATCTGTTAGAATTTAAAATTGTTAAAGAATCTGCGGAGGCATTTTCCTCACTGAAAATTACCAATTCAACATTTTCTTTGAATTATATCCTCAATTCTTCAACACAGAAATGCTGGAGTCTCATGGATACTGTAATGATAGAAGAGATCAAAATATTTCTTTGATAAGATCTACGTAGCTGTTTTGAGGTGGATTTTTTTCCTTTAAGTTTATATACACAGAAATACAATAATATAAAAAAAATTAAATGACAGCTGTGGAAAAACAGCAAAAAAACAGAAAGGCCATTTCAGTCAATGTTCTTCTCTTTGGTATGTGTTTGAAGGTGGGCACAAGCATCCACCTAAAGTGCTCTATATGGTACAGTTACAGTAAGCTGGTCAGGCTTTTAAATAAACATGGAGTCTTTTTGGCGTCTTAATGTGGCGAGTTTCAAACGAGGCTGAAACTGTCTGTCGACGATCCAACTGTCAGTTTTCTCCAGTGACGAAGGTCCAGAAGTGAAACGTGAAGTGAATAAAGCTTTGGTTTGAGCTCACAGTTTGTCTCTACAGTTGTCCCCTCTCTCCCGCCGGCGGCCGTTTGGGTCCTCTGATGCTGCAGAGTCTATCGAGCGGTCGGAGATGTTCGTCCTCTCTGGGTCTGTATGGCACCACGTAGCTGTCCTCCTCCAGCAGGATGCGGTTGAGTGTGTGCTCGTAGTTAATGTGTCGACGCACCATCATTACGTACTGTTTCCCCTCCTGCAGGTGGGGGCAGTCGCACAGATTCGGAGCCCACAAGAACTCCCGGTGCTCCAGGCGGAAGCTGTTCCGGTAGGTGTGGATGACCTGGATGTCGTAACGCGTCTCCTCTCCTCTGTACAGCTTCCCGAGGACTCTTCCACGGAAAACTAACAGGAAACAGAGACAAATCATTAACATCTCTCATCTTTTGTGTCAACATTACTGTTCTGTCACAAGCTATTTAAGAGCAGCTAAACTATAAGGTTCACACTCACCAAAGTCCTTTTGGCAGTATTGTCTCTGGCGTTCTCTTCGACCTTTAGCATGCCTACATATCCCACAATGCCCTGGAGGATAAACCGGACAGAAACAAGCTCACAAACATAGTCATGATATGAGGACCTTTCATACCTTTCACTCTTGACATGTTGGGATGCATGCTTGCTTTCTTATTAGGAGTTAGATGAAACACATGCAAGCTGCTTTAAAATCTAAAAATCCTAAAAAGTTTATGCCATTTAGACACAACGCCAAGTAAATAGCATCATCACAGGTGCTTTCTAACAACTCCAAAGATGTCTGATTTACATCTTTTATGTCTGTATTCTATGTATACAACTTTATGGGAAATCAAATTTCAAAGCCTCTTTTGCATAATTTGTAACATGACATACAACAACAACATAAAGTGACAGAAGTGTATCAGAGAATCAGTATATACATATTTATCAGTACATATACCAGCCTCATCTGTCACTCAGTTTGTCTGGTGCAGCAGAGGTGTTTGAGTGATTTGACAGCATCATGATTATCTTTTTTCCTACATTGTTACCAGTGCAACACATGCAGTGAGGTCGGTGATGTCTGGACCCACAAATCTCATCCGATCACTTACAAATAACAATAACAAATCTGATTTGCCAGTCCTGTCCTTAAAGTGGCTGTAAGATTTTTTGCTGGGCTACGTTACATCTAAGATCTGTCTGCAAGATAGCAATTCCTGAAATAAGCATCTCTTTAAAGTTTCATTTGTTATGGTTAGTTGTGCTGAGCTTGTTAAGGGGGTGGGGGTGGGCGTAGCTGGTTAAATGGTGAACATACTTCCAGGTGAGGGCTGAGGCAGGCGGTTTCTGGGGTTCTCCTCCCGCTCCAGGCGGGGCAGGATGGGCTGGTGAGGGCGCTGGTGGCGGTTGTGGTGGGGGGATTGGCGCGGTGGCTTCACAGGCCTTAAAACTGGTAGACACAACAATCACACACACTGTTGTCAACAATGGTGAAGGTTTGAAGGAGTGAATCACAAGTCGGCGTAAAAGAAATTCTGACTCGGGTCTTGCAGGGCTGTGCAGAGTGAGAAATGTGTGAGTGCAAACGTTTCAGTGCATGCTGGACTTTTCTCAGAGCCAAGTGAAGCATGATGAGCCACACTCTTTAAAAGTTACCCTACAGGTGTAGCTGGTCAGTGATCAGGGCCTGATTAAACACACATGAAGCCAACTGCCAGCAGGTCAAGTCATTACAAACATCAGAACAATATAAATCCAAAGCACTGACACATTTTTATACACTACTACACTGAGAATGGGACCCACTGGTGTAGAAAGACAGCAAGAGAGTCACAGAAAGCAGATCATATCTGATTCTTCAGGTGTAGTGTTTTAAGATAAACAATGCATTCACATTAGTGCAGGAATTCTGCAATGAATTTAAAAGAAATATTTAAAATCAAGCCTCAAGCCTGAATTTCCTTTTGCTCTCCATGTGAGAGCTCTTCCTTGCTACACTGTAGATTTTGAAGCCTTCTTTTCAGATTTTGTTCAGTTATAATGAAATTATCTGAAAGCCTCCATTTGTTGGATTTGAACATTTCTGATTTTAGCCACTGCAACATCAGTTGTTGCTGAGACAAATTAAATATCTCAGCATCAGCAGAAATCAATAAAAAGTAACGCCATAATCAAATAAAAGAATATCCTTCAGCTCTTTAGCTGCTGTTCGTTTTAGTTTAGAAGGTCTCCAGGGGCCAGTACTTAAATTTTTTTTTATAATCCCTTTCTTTCAGCTATCTGAGATCAAACTGATCTTGTTGGATTTGTCCTGGTTTTTCGTGACATAGGATCACTCTGATCCAGATACCACAAGATCAGGATTGCAGAATCTAGATTTACAGTCATTGAATCTGCCTCCATCTGTCGGCCAAAGCATCATTTCATTAACACAGATGTGAAAAATGTTGGGAGGTGCAGTATTATTACTAATAAAGAACCTTGCATCCTTTAGCAATATCATCAAGCATGACGCAGGGGAGAATTATTTTGCACACTGCACAGAGGGAGACGTGAAATGTTTCTGCACCCAACCATTTTTACACAACTAAATGAAAATACTGGTTTATGGGTTAAATCAGGATCAGGATATTGTTTTGGCATGATCTGTGTTACTTTAATAAGCAAGAAATTAATAAATGCTTTGTGTTTTTTGGGTGTCTTAATTGAAAAATCTATTTTATTGGTTAATTGTTTAATTTATAATGGATACTTTAATATGCATAAATTGAATAAAAGAATGATTAAATACGTCCCACAGGCCCTACACATCTCCACGCTCCACCTTGTATCCACACTAAATCCACCTTTCCAGTCAGGATAATCCTGATTTTTAGTATCAAAACTAACCTAGCCTGCACTTTAAAGAGTTTTGAAATACCCACAACATTTGATCTGGTTTCCGGGCAGGATTGGATCACCAAATCCGTATCCTGTTTTTGTAGGATCAGGATCACAAATCCCGGTTTTGAAGTACCCAATTTTGAGACTTAATCCTATCCGGATCATGGGCGGACGTTTAGCTCAGTTGGTAGAGCGTCTGACTCATGTATGGAGGCTGTTAGTCCTCTGCAGCGGCCGCTGGTTTGACTCCTGCCTGCGGCCCTTTGCTGCGTGCCATCCCCTCTCTCTGCCCCGTTTCCTGTCTATCCTCTGGCTGTCCTGTCCAATAAAGGCAAATCATTCTGATCTGGATTAAACGTTTTGAAATACTGGCCCCAGGAAGATCTGCAATTATGAGACTCCTGGATTCAGTTAAAGGGATAGTTCACATTATTTGAAGTGGGGCTGGATGAGGTACTTAATGATAGTCAGTGAATTAGGTCGGCTTGCTATATTTAGAACATTTGCCACTTTATCTTGCCATCAGACGAGCTTTTTCAGTGGGAAAATGCTGTCATATAAGCCAAATATTGCTCTCTACAAAGCAACCTTTGTGTGTGTGCTTGTGTTATCGTGTAACTTTGCTGTTTTAAAGTTTTAGTTCAGATTCACCAAAGTCACAAACAAGCTCCAGTGTTCTGTGAGCTAAAATTACTGCTTTTCCTTTAAGAGTCTGGTTAGCGATATTTGGAAAAGGCTGTATATTTTAAATATAGCACTCACTTAAACTGATATTGATCTTTTTAGGTGGCTAAATTACATTTTGCTGCTGACCCTGTCCACAGCAGTACGTTACTTAGCGTCCGTGCTGGTGCTCGGAGAGGTTACGTAGACCTCCATCTACTGTAGTCAATACACTGACTGTCTATAAGTGCCTCATACACTCTCACTTAAAATAATCCAAACTGTCCCTTTAATGGCCATGCATTGACATCAATAAAAATAAACTTTAAAACACTGAAGAAAATGAAGACACAATTCAGCTCACTGTTGCACAGCACATCAGAGAAAACACAAAGTTCTTTGTTTGGATATATTAGTCTGGTAGTAATGAAACACTCTTTCAAAATGCCTGTGGTGTGTAATGGTATGTAAACAGCCCAGTTTCACATGATGGCAATGGCATCATGAAACAAATATTCATACAATTCCTCGTCTTCCAGATTATTATCATTAATTACTTCCAGCATATAACATGAAACATCATGTCCAAACTCAGCGACTGGGAAGTTCACCTTATTACTGAAACAATCAACACACAATTTCTGGCAACAGAAAACAAGAATCAGATTCTGTTTGGCACGAGTCCACGAGCTGGAGAGTCTCTCCAGGGAGACGGTTTAAGATTTATTACAGTGTTGGATCGGTTACGACAGAAAGCACAAGTCCTCGGGCCGTGTGCAGATTTCCATGTGAAAGCGAGTGTTTAAGGAGGGATTCGGCACATGTGCACTGCAGCCTTATCATGCAAGATAAACCAGCTGCATTCCTCAGCTTCAGCAAGCAGGTCAGCCTGCAGATAAACTCTCAAACGTGACCTGAAGATGGATTATTTTTAACCCACAGTCCACCACACAGGTGTTCTTACTTATTGTGTCTGATTGGAGCAGCACTTTTTGGGCGTGCACAGGCTGTGACTGATTGAGTTTTTCCCTCATTGCACCTGTCGGCTTTGGACAAGATCCTCAGTCATACTTATTAGCACTTGACAGAAAACACCTGTGAAAGTGTGCGGGGACATAAATATGATGAAAATTAGTGGTGAAACACAAACTTGACTGAATTCTGATCCTTCCTCCAGTTAAAAATATTACAATGCTGCTGCTGCTGCAGACTTTGGGTCAAAGTTTACTCATGCAGAGGCAATAAAACATACTCATCTGCTAATCTTGGTTTAATCTCTTTCTGTCTTACAGGAGTCGTTCACCCAGAAATTAAAGTTCAGTCATCATCTACTAAACCCATCTCAGCCGAAGCTCCATTAAAGGTTTGGAAAGCCAAACACACACAAGTTATTTTAAGAATTTCTATCTCAGATTAATCCCAAACCAAATCAGATTAAAGGTGTCCATCAGATAACTTCAAGCTATCCAGGTGGAGCTTCTCCATGTCCCTGACCTGCTGCATTATCTCAGTGCTTCAAACAGTATCCAAAGGTCCACTTTTTCCCTCATTACCCCCTGATATTTTCCACAGTAACAAAGTTCTTGTTTTTTGTGATTGTTGCGTGACTGTTGGCTTGTTGTAGACCAAAGCCAGTCAGGAACATCTTGGACTTTGGCTTTGTTTTCTACTCCAAATAAGTTTGTCTAACCTGGTTTGATTACAACCTGTCTGATTATTTTCCCTGTCTGAGTCTTTTAGTGATGTTTGTCTGTTCTCAGATCTCAGCAGTTAACTTGAATTAAATGATATTCTTACTGACTAAAATTATAGACAACACTATGATTTTATGAGAATTTCTGAAAAACTGAACATGAAAAACTGTACATTCACCAGGCGTTCAAACTGAAAACAGAACTGTGTGAAAAAATCTCAAGGGGCTGTGTTGTTGAGTTGATGAAACACTGTCCAGTCTGAATCAAGACTAATGGGTTTGGAGGTTTATCAGACACCAAAACACTGAACAACAGTTTATACAACGACGAGACAGGATTTTACAACTCGCACTGACAATCATTTTATCCTTCACTGCAATTACTGCCAGGTAAACAGTAGAAATACTCTCAGCGCCTTGCTGGAAAATATAGTGTTAGGGCAAGAGTTGGGTTCAACTTTTGTGCTGGACAAATATGGTGTTTAGTCTAACTGGTGCACATTAGAACCAGACATGTACATGTGATACAAGCACACAGAAAAGTATCCACGAGCGGAGAAGCATCTCTACATGTTCACAAATCCTCAACACTCACTCGTTCTTCAGGTTGACTTTTGAGACTTTGGAGGCCGCGATGGAATAGACGGCGGCTGATGCCTCCTCTCCTTTGATTTGTCACTTTGAGTACTGACCATGACCTTTGGTGTGTCTGTTTGATTTGCTCACTGACACAGTTGAAGGCAGGCAGTTGCCCGAGAGAACAACCATTCTCATGGGACCATCTTGTCAGAGCAGGTCTTACACTGAGTTGACATCTTATTGCATTTAAAAGTTGTATGAAAGCATTTATTTTGTTTACTGCGTGCACTACTGTATAATACTCGCTAAATTATAGCTCACTAAATATTTGATGTTGGAAAAACTCATATCATCAAAGAAAAATGTTAACACCTGCCATTTACTCCACACCACTAGAGCTGTCCTAAGTATCAAAGTATCAATTGATAGTAAAGGTATAATTTTATTTTAAAATATTATAAAAGGGCTCATTTAAGACCTCAGTCTTGAATGTTTATTGTTCTGCTGAAATTTGGTTTGCAGCACAGCCAAACCAGACAGTGTTCAGATGTGCAGATTGTAATTTAAAAAGAAAAAAAAAAAGAAATGATTGTATTTTGTGTGCCTGGGACTTTTTGTCCTTTTTGTCATTTTTTAATACTAGTACTCCGGTATTGTGACAACTCAACATGCCACAAAAGTTTAATAATGATAATGAATTGTTGGACCTTCATCAGGTCAGACTGAGACATTACCTTTTTTTCTTCGACACTGTATCTGGTTGCCTTACAAAAGTTAACCACAGGTGACCAATCGAAAGAAGCAGAGCCACTGTCTATTCCATTCCTGCCTCTAAAGTCTCAAGAGTCAACTTGAAAATGAGCTAATGTTGTGCAGGTGTGAGTGTGTAGGGAGGGTTGAGTTTGCGCTTGTCACGGCTCTGTGCATGTGGGACCACATCTGTAATTAAAGGCAGCTGAATATGCAACTTACACCAGTGTGGTCGGGTGGTGACAGGAGGAGCCCGGGTGGTGCTGGTGGTGGTACGAGTGGTGGTGGTTGTAGTGGCAGGTTGATCCCAGGGGAGGTAGTTGGCAGTGTGGTGAGCTTCACGCAGTGGACTCCTCCTCCCATGGTACAGGTCATACTGCTCTGGTGGCAACCAGTACTCATACTCGATATCTGGGTTTCTGTCTGTCGCCAAAACCTGCACACAGGGACAACATGGAAACATCTAGACGGGCCGGGACAGGTTTTAGAACACAGGACCTCGGGAACATAAAGTAGGACCCTTTGTGATGTTCCCTTTATGTGCCATATAAATCTGGAGAACATATGAATGAACCTCTACAACCACCATGAATGTTTTACAGACAGCAGGCGGATGTTCTGACAGTCTCTCAGGAGGAAGCAATAGTTAACAGCTGCTTGGTAGCTGATCCAGGTCTGTTTGCAAAATACCTGCACTGAGCCTGGATGGAAGCAATCACTTATTTATTTCAACCTTGTGTTTTGCTCCCTTTGCGAAATGCTTAACGATAAGCTGAAAGACATCAATTTAACAGCATATTGCACAATGTAGGAAAGCAGAAGGTGTTTATCTTTGACTGGTTTTGGTGCCTGCCTTGCCTGGCTCAGTGGTGTGATACTGGTTGGTTGTAATAAAACAGTCTCACCAGCATGGCCTCAATAAAAAAGGCCTGGTTTGAATGAAAATACAGATATTTTGTGGATTGAAACTTGCTGTTAAAGCTGTTAAATATTTCCAGTTCTGAGGCCAGATGATGATTAAACTGTCCCGTTCCTGTATCGTGAATTCTCACCATCAGATGAAGGTCTTCCTTGGTGGGTCCTGGTACCTCGAAGCTCTCCCAGGTGTCTGCCGAGCGCCGGTACAGCAGCTTCGTCCCGGCTACTTTGTACTCTCCTGGAATGCTGATCTTCCAGTTACCGTTGATCACAAACTGGGAGCGACCGTTCTGGAGGGCTGGATGAGGGCAGAAGGTATTGGGAAGGAGGGAAGGAAAAAGTTTGGTGTTATTCAGCCTTGATAATAGCCTGGGAACCAGATGAATCTGCCGGGCTGATGTTTATATTTGCTTTGGCAGATTTGTCTGGCTTCCCTTCCATCCACCAGGCTTGGATGTGGTTAGGCCAATCACAACCGTTTATATTAATATGGGACGGGTTTTATACAACGATTGACAGAAGAGCATCACTGGTTCAGATTTGAAAAGTAACACATTTTGCTGCTTTGATTGGTTGTAGGTCTATCCAATTGCATCCAGTCAGCACGTCCGTCCAGCGCAACGACTCAGGCACGCAAAACTCCATCAAACTGTCAAACTAGGCAGTGCTGATCAAATATCTAAATTATGTTCCTGCATTGCTTACAGTATTTCCTGCCTAAAATGTTTTCAGGAACATATTTTAGTGTACCATTTAGCTATAAAATGAGAAAGATTGTAACCAGGCGGCTCCCATTTCGTGTCTTGCTTGGAAATGGACCAGGCGCTGCTACATCACAGGTTTCGTTGCTGTGATTGGTTGCAAGTCCATCCACTTGCGTGCAGAAGCATTCTGGCTTGCATGTGTTGATAATATTCCTTGGAAATCAAAAATGACCTGAGACGATGCCAGACTATGATGATACACGAGTCGATAAGTGAGTCAAATATTTCTGAATGTGAACAATTATCCCTCCATATCAGTGGGTCATGTTGAGGTAAAGGCAGCCTGTCAGAAGCAGAAATATTCCAGCTGGCTATATATGGCAGCTGTGTCTCCTCAGCGGTGGGAGAGGGGATTTTCCATGACATGAAATGGAAAAAAGTACCTTCACCTGCCTTGCCCCAGTGGTCAGATAAAGCCTTTACGAGCGTCCCTTTCAAGACCACAGTGTGTGCCATTTCGGGGCCTGTTTTATTTTGGTCTCATAAACATGGATGAGAATAGATGCCCTTGGTTATTATGTTGCCTGGAAAACACACAGCAGGTCCAAGGACCAGATGGGACCGCTGAGCCCCTCCTGTCTCTGGGGAGAGGAAGTCGAGGAATTAATTTAAAGTGCCTGATTTACACTGCAGCCACGGAGCCAGTGACGCCGTCGGGAGACTTCTGCGGAAAGCTGAAACTGATATACGCAGCAGGCCAGGTGTCCTGTGTGAATCTTACCTAGATAATTCCTGCTGTTATCAGTGACTCGGATGTGAGTGGCTCCAGCCGGTATCATGGCCACTTCGTTGTATCCAAAAGGTCCGCCTGGCAAACAGAGACACAAAGTTAGAGGCTTGGTTTTAATGTTAGTTTTCCCTTTTTTAAATTAGTTCACATGATTAAAGGAAAAGTCAGTTTTTTTTACAGCCTGGGGCTCACGCGCTGCACCAAAAACAGCTTTACAACAGAGTAAAATGAAGCCAAGAAGAGAAAAGCATCAGATGGCTTTTAAAGTTAAATTTATTTGAATTTAAATGAAGGAAAACATTAAAAAGTTAGTAAGACATTTCAGAGTTTCTGTTGCATTGCAGATGAATCTGGTTACAACCTGCAGATTGACTGGATCCCAGTGTTTTGTTTACAGAGGGTCAAACAGAATGAGAAATAATCCATAAAACGGTATAAAAAACATGTCCTTGTTAACAAGGCTCCTCCTTCCCCCCTATAGGATTCTAAGTGATGTATATTTTTGCCATTTGAGATAATTAATTATGATTAATCATGTTTAAGACTGTAGGTGTAATTAGACAGGTCTGCTCATTGAAGTATGCAAAGTCAGCACAACCTGCAGCACATGGTGAGTATTAATTAACCTGGAGGGGATCATGTAATCGCTGCTGTGTGTGTGTCTGTGTGTGTACGTGATCATTGGAACTACAACTTGCTTAGCTAATTTTGGATATTACTGAACCAATCAGCCTATTTTTTTGCTGCACATTCATGACTGGATGCTGAAGGCCTAATAATCCCTCTCAGTTGGGTTTGTTGCAATACCAGTATTGATGGTGACCATAATATTTAAAAAGTGTAATAGTGATATCATGTTATCATGTTAAGATCCTTCCATTGGATAATTACTGCAGTGATTAATATGTTTCAGCTGGTAACAAGTTATTTAACTCTAACTGATGCAGTGAGCAGCTTCTCATTTCTTAAACAACCATGTCAGAAGACAGATCCTGTCGATGTGGAAAAGATATCAAATTACTGAACTGCATCAAGCAAAGAAAACAACCAAAAGCTACTAAAACTGGGTTAAGAACTGTCCAACACATTATTAAAACCTGGAAGGATAGAGGTGAACCATCATCTTCCAGGAAGAAATGTGGTCGGAAGAAAATCTTGAATGATCGTGATCAGAGATAATTTAAACGTTTGGTGAAATCAAATCATAATAAATCAACAGTAGAACTCACGGCTGTGTTTAATAGTCAAAGTAAGCACATTTCAACAGACACACTGTGAAGAGAACTCGGGGGACTAAACAGCTGTGGAGCCTTAAGAAAACAACTTATCAGTGAGGCTGATCAGAAAAAAAGTCTTCAATTTGTTAGGGAGCATAAAGATTGGACTCTGGGGCAGAATGGAAAAAGTTCATGTGGTCTGATGAGTCCAGATTCACCCTGTTCCAGAGTGATGGGGGCATCAGGGTAAGAAGAGAAGCGGATGAAGTGATGCTCCCATCATGCTTTGTGCCTACTGTACAAGCCTGTGGGGGCAGTGTTCTGATCTGGGGCTGCTTCAGTTGATCAGGTCGAAGTTCAGAAACGTAATGAGCCCAAAAAACTGAGGTCAGCTCACAGCCTGAATATACTGAATGAGCAGGTTTTTACATCAGTGGATTTGTTCTTCTCTGATGATACGAACATATTCCAAGATGACGATGTCAGGATTCATCGGGCTCAAACAGTGAAAGAGAGGTTCAGGGAGCATGAGACATCATTTTCACCACAGAGTCCAGACCTGAACCCCACTGAGAATCTTTGGGATGTGCTGGAGACGATTTTACACAGCGGTCCGACTCTCCATCATCAATACGAGATCTTGACGAAAAATTAATGAAACTCTGGACAGAAATAAATGTTGTGACATTACATAAACTTATCGAAATGATGTCATAGCGAATGTGTGCCATAATCAAAGTTAAAGGAGGTCCAACGAAATCTTAGAGTGTGTGACTTTTTTTTGGCCAGACAGTGTGTATGATAATACCTTGGAAGTAACCTGGCAACTTTTAACTACTGTATCACACACTCTGAAATAATTTCTGTTTCTTCCTGTTCTCGTTCTCTGTCTCCGTCCATCAACAGCTCCCTGACACCTTTTCACAATCTATTAAGTGTAATTCTACTTTTTGTGCACAGTTATGGTTACAGACTCTGACTTGTATTTCGAGTGTAACTAATTTGCTAAAAAAAAAAGAGACAAAATGCACAATAAACAAAGTAAAAGATTAATCTGCATCCAGATTCCTGAAACCAGATGGTGACATAGCTGGGATATTCCAAAAACCTGATCACATCCAGGATAATTATGTGCATGTAATTGCACTTAATAAATTATCTTTGGAAAGTTGTGGATACGTTACAGAAACAGCTGCAGGTCTCTAAACATTTTACTGCATCATTTCTGCAGGCTTTCAGTTTGTACTATGCACCTTATACTCTGGGTTAATCTTTGCATAGCGCGTTAAATCATCTTCTGCCAATTTTCAACAATCAGTAACTGATAGGCAATCAGTAATTCACAAATAATCTGGATCAGTCATCAGATAATGATGCTCTTTTGAAAAGAGTTGGCAGGTTGTGGCTCGTATCACAACACTGTTTATTGTCTTGATTGTCTGTCATTATAAAACAATCAAAATCTATGATGTCAGTAATGATCAACTCTGATTAATGGTTTACAGGATCGGTTCATGAGCACAAAGGGAGACAGTTCATGAATGAGCTGAAGTCACAGCCATTCATTACAGAGCGATATTTCACTTCTGAGCCAAAACAAAAAAGAGGCCAGGACAGCTCTATGGTTTCTCCCGCTGCTCCGGAGAGAAAAGCAGCCGCAGGATGAACTCCATTCATTACATCCACTGAAGAGTGTGTAACTCTGGTTGCCCCTGTTTACCCGTCTCAGAGAGAAACTATGCACAAGGTTCATCAGCTTCATTAGCTATATGAAGATGTAACGCTGCGACTGGGGGAAATGTCAGAGTCACAGACAGGCCGCGACGAGCTCAAGGCCGTCGCCGTCTGACCTTGTGAGGAGCGATTCTCCTGCAGCTGCAGGAGGAGAGAGGACCTCCCAAGGCTGCGGAGTCGCCCAAACAAAGCGGCCATTATCAGCCTGTTTTCTCCTGGCTCAATCTGAGCCATTATGGCCGGAGCTTTGAGAGGAAGCCACTGTTACGGAGCCAAGTCGCACGCCAGAGGTGTTGGGTACTTTCTGTTCGGGTGTGCGTATGTGTGTCTCATTAAATCTCATAATTTGATTAAATTCTCAGTTCAAGGGGCAACTCAGGATATAAATGACATTTTTATCCCATCTTGATCACCTAATTCAATTTCATTTGACATTCCAACATTGTTCTGTCACATTCCTGCCATCTCAGTGTGAATAATTATTTACTGTGTTAAAGAATAATAGGCCGATGTTTTAAAGCATTTTATATATAATTTTGAGGTTTCTACCCAGAGCCTCTCCTCACCTGTCTTATTTTAGATTGAATCGAGTTTCAGTCTCTGCAGAGTTGATGTACAACAAAATACCGCTGGTTTGTGGAATTTTACACAAATTAAAGTCTCCGTTAGGGTTTAGCAGTTAATCAAAAATATTATCAAACTTGCAATATGGCCAAGTGCAACATATTGCATTTTGTGAATAACCGACGACTTGATTGACTCTAACAATCTGACTTAATGCAAGCAGCACTTTGTTTCTGTTTGTGTCTGTAAGCTTGGAGGTAAGAGTCATTCAAAACAGGAAATTACAATAACGACCTTCTCCTCCATAGACATTAAAGCACAGTAAGTAAAAAGTACCTCCACATCGCTTTCTTTCTCCGTTTCTCAGAAAATCTCCTACGGACTTCACGGGGAAATTTGTGCTCATTTGCATTAAGTAAACTTTCACAACTTTCTGTTGTGTGTGTGTGTTTAATTTACCCAGGCTGAGTGAGGATTAGTGTAGGTGATGGGACAAATATATCGGCTATGAGTGATTGGCTAAGTCCATCATCCATTTTCATTTTTTGGGAGGGGAATTTCATTTTGCTAATGAGTAACAATCGCTGCTCACTGACAGACTCTCACTCAGCGGTACAGTACACATCCACTAAGCCCGAAGAACAAGAGAGAAGAAAACAGCCTGCAGAGGCAGAATAGTTTCACATTTAACTTTGTGAACTGGGAACTGTGGGAAGAATAATCGGGACATTTTGGTGAGTTTAAACATTAATTTTTATCTGTCAAGAATGAATGAAGTGTGTTTAATGACGAGTTAACACAGCAAATAAGCTTGTTTTAGTTTGGTCAAAGAAAGAAACTTGACTTCAGAAAGTGTCTGGCTGTGTTGTTGTGTTTAATACACAAAATAGGTGTAAGAAAATGTCCTTTTGTAGCATTTTGCGTGTTATGTTGTTTATTTATTGGATGTATATATCTTGTGTAATGTTGCAAGCTTGCCACTCGCAAACGTCTCGAAACTGAATCAAGGTATATCTCATTAATTGTCGGGTTCACAGTGGCCAGTTGGTTTCAAAGCTGGTGATAAGTTTGTAGGTTTGCCTCTGAGATCAGAACCCTTCTGACCCTGACTGAACCGTACAGAGTAAATGTAGTCAGAGCAGAGGCACAATACTGTCACATGCTTGCACAGAGGCATTTATGTGTACTGTGTGTGCGTTGGATATTTGTCTCTGCTGCCTAACAGTTTTCTTTGGTCAGAGCAATAAAACAAATATTGAGCTTGCATTTTTGTCAGTCTTGGTTCACGCTGCACATTTCTATGCAAACTGAAACTCATGGACTTAGAAGAATCTTGTTAATTTGGTTGAAGTTTATTTATTTACAGGTAAACTGCTTTAATAATGCACCTTATTTTAATGACATTCTTCATTTTTTATAGGGAATAAATGGACAACCCACAGAAGAAAACCCTGCAGATTTTGACCTTCCCCCAACATGTTAGATGTGAACAGTCAGATCCTTGTTAGCCTCTGAACCTCAGATACCAGTGTAAGTAGAAAATGTTTTGGTGGCTTTGAGCCAAAGTGTCATTTGGAAGCCATGACTTTGAGCCTGAAGAGCTCCGTGTTGTTCCTCCTCCTCCTCCTCCTCCTTCCTGAAATCCTAACGACTGTAATTTTGGAGGACCTGTTGTTAGCTGAACTTATTCCTGGAAGGCAGCCAGCAGGTTTTTGTTTGGCAGAACTGTTTCCATGGTTAATGTTCACTTTATCAGAGAACAATAACCTCTTGACTAAACCTGATTGACTAATAACACTTGGGAGGGAAAACACAAAGAGGACTGGAATTCTCCCCAGATCGTGTCGGTCTGAAACCGCTGCAATTGATTCCTCGTGGAGATAATATGATGATTGTGTTTGTGTGTGTGTGTGTGTGTTTGTGTGTGGGTGTGTGTATCCTACCTGCCTCCAGACTGTTGCTCTGGTACACACTCTTGTGGTGCATACAGGTGGTGTTTTGTCCTCCACACACCATGCAGGCGTCCTCCTGCTGCTTCGAACCCAAGATGGAGTCACAGCCGGGCCTCTGTATCACACACACACATAAAAATACACACAAATATTTAGAAAATATTTGAGTTTGATCTGGTTGGACTGGAAATACTCCACTACCACTAAAAGTCCTGCATTCAAAACCTCACTTAAGTAAAAAGTACTTCACATATTAAAAGTACTCATTATACAGTTTAATATTATATATGATGTTCTGAATGAATTTTACAGTTGCATTAATGTTTATGCTGCATTTTACTGATGTAGATATTTAAGATTGAGCTAATTTTAACTGCTTTATCTTCTGTTGGCTAGTTTAATCTACAGCAATGCAACATATTCTATGACAGTCATTTCCAAAGACTGGTTTGAGACCCACAGGCGGATCACAGGAGATTTTATTTGGATCCCCCAATTAATAAAAGATTATGGAGGAAATTCTGCAAATTTAAGATTTATACCTGCAGTACACCTTTTATAAAGCATTTTAAATGTGCATGTTGGTTTACTGATACTGAAAAGAGCCTGTTAATTTAATCTAAATTCACTTATTTTACCTCATTTATGCAGTCGGCTAAAATGTCCTGTGCTGTTTTCATGATGAGGGGTAATAAATGTTTTAGGGTGATGCAGAAATGGCAATAAAAATGGTCAGGAATGAAGGTTTATTGTGTTTGTCATTTAAAAAAAAAGTGTCGTCAGGAAACAAGTTAAGGAAACACTGTTCTGTAAGACCATCATATGTTTGTAGCATCACTGTCCTACAAGAACCACAAATCTCTAAAAAGTCAGAAAAAACACTTATTCTGTTTTGTGACAATGAATTTAAGATGTTTTTTAAAGAGTTTATTTTGCTTAAAGGACCAGTCCGTAGGATTCAGCAACATCTAACAATTAGCTTGCAGATTGATTGCAAACACCTCATCTCACCCTCCCCTTCCATCTACAGTGGCTACAAAAGTAGCAGCCCGTGTTTGGTTTGTCCATTCTGAGCTACTGTAGGAACATGGTAGTGCAACATGGTGTCCTCTGCGCCCTCTGCAGATATAAAGGGCTCGTTCTAAGGTAACGAAAATACATCAATTTTCAGGTGATTTTACACTAATGACAACATAGATTCAAGAATATTAAGTATTTCTGCCATATTCTGCCAATAAATCGTCCTAAATCTTACACAATGATTGTTTTATGAAGTTTTCTGAACCCATAAAGGAACATTTAACACTTAATCCCTCAGTTTATCATTATTATGGAGATACATGTTTTTTACTGGACGGAAGGGTATGATTAATTGTAATCTCAGAATCAGAAGAGGGAGAATCGAGTCGCATGACTTGACTTGACTCAGACACAAGTCACAAATTTAAGGATTTGATGTTGCTTGATAAACACTGACAAAAGAGTCGACTTGTCTACTCATGATTCCACCTCGACTTCGACTTGAGACAGATGACTTGAGAGGACTTGACTTTTTTTTAATTAAGTATTTTTCTCTTTCTAGATACTGAGAGAAGTTTCGTTTAAACCTGCTGCAGACCAGTAGAGGCCAAAACACGAGGGGGCTCGTCCACAAATAATAAAAATTGATTATGTTATGATGTTACGATGACAGTAGTAAGAAGAGGACATTCTGCAGCTCAAAAATCTGCACCACCACAACATTCAATTTCACCAGTCACTCCAAAACTCCAAAACTTGTGACCACTTTACTTTTAGCAGGGACTTGACTCGCTTGATTCTCACCACAGTAACTTGGGACTTGAAGGTTAAGACTTGAGACTTGCTGGTGAGTTACACATGTGTGACTTACTCCCAGGGACGGAAGTAACTAATCACAAATACTCAAATTTCTCTGAATTTACCCCCAAATTCCATGGTAAGTATGTGATAATTCAAGCAAGTGTTGTTTTTTATGCAACTAGGTGGTAATTGCCATTTCATATATTCAAACTTTCTTTGAAATTACCTGCAAACCTAATATGTTACTTGGTAATTACCACCCACTACATGAAAAGGGTACTTGCTAATTATAACATAATTTAAAAATTAAATTTGGGGGTAATTTCTAAGAAAGCTCAAGTGTATAACCACCCATTTACCACGAAATCGAGGGACCAAAGTAACTAATACTAGTTTTTGAGACGAGTACTTTGTATTTTTCTAACACCAGTACTTTTACTTGTAATTGAGTAATATTTTAGTTATGTAACAGTACTTGTACTTGAGTACAGATTTTCAGTACTCTTACCCCACTGCTTATTTCAACATCTGTGTAGATTTAACTAGTAACTGAAGCGGTCAGTCAAAAGTAGTGGAGTAAAACATACAATGTTTAACCTCTGAGAAGTTGTGGAGTGGAAATATAAAATACTTAAGTAAATTACAAGTATTTCAAATGTAAAGCCCTACTTAAACACAGGACCTGCAGGATGCAGCACCCCAACTTCACACATTTTCTGGTGAGACTCCTGGCAACGTCTAACCTTTCTTTTTTAATGTCTCTGCTGTAGTCTCCTTAAACCCTGTCCCGTAACTCAACTCAACCCGCTCTGTGTCTCCGTCTCGTGTTTGCTTCTCCCTGTCATTTTCTCCTCACAAACATTTACTCTGGGAGAAAACAGCAGCTCAGGGCCTCTAAAGAGAGGAGGATTGGTCAAAGAGTTGCCTTTGCAAACGTTAAAATGCCAAAGCAAAGAGCACGGAGGACGAGCTGGATGGTTTATGGTGTGTGTGTGGAAAAGCTTGTTGCGAGATAGATTACAGTGGCCGCTTTCTTCTCCGGCCTTCATCTCCCGCTCCGCGCAGCAAACCAATCAAGGGGGAGGTTCCCAGGCAAGAGAGCAACAATCTAGGGAACCTATAATCAACCGCCTAAGCCCCTTTAAAAACACAAAAACACTCCAAGCATCTGTGTGAGCACAACAGGAAATGAAGCCTTGGTGACAGAGGAGC
>JAJHUR010134408.1:31963-45150 GCA_027495735.1 Lutjanus campechanus
CTCCCCAGATCGTGTCGGTCTGAAACCGCTGCAATTGATTCCTCGTGGAGATAATATGATGATTGTGTTTGTGTGTGTGTGTGTGTGTTTGTGTGTGGGTGTGTGTATCCTACCTGCCTCCAGACTGTTGCTCTGGTACACACTCTTGTGGTGCATACAGGTGGTGTTTTGTCCTCCACACACCATGCAGGCGTCCTCCTGCTGCTTCGAACCCAAGATGGAGTCACAGCCGGGCCTCTGTATCACACACACATACACATAAAAATTCACACAAATATTTAGAAAATATTTGAGTTTGATCTGGTTGGACTGGAAATACTCCACTACCACTAAAAGTCCTGCATTCAAAACCTCACTTAAGTAAAAAGTACTTCACATATTAAAAGTACTCATTATACAGTTTACTTTTATATATGATGTTCTGAATGAATTTTACAGTTGCATTAATGTTTATGCTGCATTTTACTGATGTAGATGTTTAAGATTGAGCTCATTTTAACTGCTTTATCTTCTGTTGGCTAGTTTAATCTACAGCAATGCAACATATTCTATGACAGTCATTTCCAAAGACTGGTTTGAGACCCACAGGGGGGTCACAGGAGATTTTATTTGGATCCCCCAATTAATAAAAGATTATGGAGGAAATTCTGCAAATTTAAGATTTATACCTGCAGTACACCTTTTATAAAGCGCACCTTTTATAAATGTGCATGTTGGTTTACTGATACTGAAAAGAGCCTGTTAATTTAATCTAAATTCACTTATTTTATCTCATTTATGCAGTCGGCTAAAATGTCCTGTGCTGTTTTCATGATGAGAGGTAATAAATGTTTTAGGGTGATGCAGAAATGGGAATAAAAATGGTCAGGAATGTTCATTTATGCATGAATGAACTCTTCCCAGAATTTATTGATAAGGTTTATTGTGACTTGGGTCGTGATGGTTTGTCATTTTTAAAAAGTGGGTTGTCAGGAAACAAGTTAAGGAAACACTGTTCTGTAAGATCATCATATGTTTGTAGCATCACTGTCCTACAAGAACCACGAATCTCTAAAAAGTCAGAAAAAACACTTATTCTGTTTTGTGACAATGAATTTAAGATGTTTTTTAAAGAGTTTATTTTGCTTAAAGGACCAGTCTGTAGGATTCAGCAACATCTAACAATTAGCTTGCAGATTGCAAACACCTCATCTCACCCTCCCCTTCCATCTACAGTGGCTACAAAAGCAGCAGTCAGTGTTTGGTTTGTCCATTCTGAGCTACTGTAGGAACATGGTAGTGCAACATGGTGTCCTCTGCGCCCTCTGCAGATATAAAGGGCTCGTTCTAAGGTAACGAAAATACATCAATTTTACACTAATGACAACATATTCAAGAATATTAAGTATTTCTGCCATATTCTGCCAATAAATCGTCCTAAATCTTACACACTGATTGTTTTACGAAGTTTCTGAAGCCATAAAGCAACATTTAACACTTAATCCCTCAGTTTATCATTATTATGGAGATACATGGTTTGTACTGGACGGAAGGGTATGATTAATTGTAATCTCAGAATCAGAAGAGGGAGAATCGAGTCGCATGACTTGACTCAACTCAGACTCAAGTCACAAATTTAAGAACCACAAAAGTTACTTGATTAACACTGACAAAAGAGTCGACTTGTCTACTCATGATTCCACCTCGACTTCGACTTGAGACAGATGACTTGAGAGGACTTGACTTTTTTTTATTTAAGTATTTTTCTCTTTCTAGATACTGAGAGAAGTTTCGTTTAAACCTGCTGCAGACCAGTAGAGGCCAAAACACGAGGGGGCTCGTCCACAAATAATAAAAATTGATTATGTTATGATGTTACGATGACAGTAGTAAGAAGAGGACAGTCTGCAGCTCAAAAATCTGCACCACCACAACATTCAATTTCACCAGTCACTCCAAAACTCACAAACGTGTGGAACGTGGAGTGGAAATATAGAATTCTTAAGTAAATTAAAAGCACCCCAACTTCACACATTTTCTGGTGAGACTCCTGGCAACGTCTAACCTTTCTTTTTTAATGTCTCTGCTGTAGTCTCCTTAAACCCTGTCCCGTAACTCAACTCAACCCGCTCTGTGTCTCCGTCTCGTGTTTGCTTCTCCCTGTCATTTTCTCCTCACAAACATTTACTCTGGGAGAAAACAGCAGCTCAGGGCCTCTAAAGAGAGGAGGATTGGTCAGAGAGTTGCCTTTGCAAACGTTAAAATGCCAAAGCAAAGAGCACAGAGGACGAGCTGGATGGTTTATGGTGTGTGTGTGTGTGTGGAAAACCTTGTTGCGAGATAGATTACAGTGGCCGCTTTCTTCTCCGGCCTTCATCTCCCGCTCCGCGCAGCAAACCAATCAAGGGGGAGGTTCCCAGGCAAGAGAGCAACAATCTAGGGAACCTATAATCAACCGCCTAAGCCCCTTTAAAAACACAAAAACACTCCAAGCATCTGTGTGAGCACAACAGGAAATGAAGCCTTGGTGACAGAGGAGCCGAGTGCACGAGGGCCCCACTGAGGGAGCGACCGGGGTCCCCGAAACACCAGAAAACACTCGAAGCGTGCAAGCAAATACTCTAAATGTGACTTTGAGATAAGAAACTGTAGAAATAAACTTGATGCCTCTGATTCTTTGAGTCTGTAAGATTCAGGATTAATCGATCAGTTTCAGTTGGTTCTGAGCAGCTCATCTACGGTCACTTTTGATATGTGACTGGATTAGTATTGAAGCACCTAATTGATTAGTCCAGTGTGGGCAACAGACCATGAAGGTTCTGCAGGTGAGTAATTAAAATATAAAAATAAAACGATTCAGTTTCCTCTTCCTAGAATTACTTTAACAACCTTGCCTGTGCCAGGCTGACTGAATAAAGCCTTCATCCCCCACCACACTGACTTAGTTTATATTCAGTCATCGACTTATTTATGTGATTTAATTTATTTCAATGTATTTCCTGTCTCATTTATTCATATATTTCTGTTAAATGTTGTTATTGATCTTAGTATTGTTGGTGCAGATTTTAATTTATTTTATTACTTTTTTAGTAATTTGTCTTACTTTACTTCAGGTCTGAAGATTTTTACTTTACTTATTATATATTACTGTATATTACTGTTTGCACAGTTAATGTGTTCTTTTTGTATTGATCACCTGCAAAAATGCAATAAAAAACAGATGAAATAAACTGATTTAGTTTCAATTTTTATAATTTTGGCATGTATTTTATATCTGGTACGATTAACCTCATGTGTTGATCAGAGTTGTTCAGCTGTGGGAATGGTTGGATTAGTCAGTTGACAGAACATTAAACAGGAGAGGCCTGAGACCTGATCCCTGAGGGAGAGACTCCAGCCCTGCAGGTAAGACTTGAACTAAATTAAGACCGCTCCAGAGAGTCCTACCCAACGTTCCGACCTGTCCAGCAGTGTGCTGTGATCTACAGTGTCGAATGGCGAACTGAAATCTTATAAAACCACAACCAATATTTTTTCCTGAATCTTTATTCAGCCGTATATCATTTGACACTTTTATGAGGGCTGTTTCAGTGCTGTGGTCAGGTCGGAAACATGACTGAAAGTGTCTACTTGAGTTCCAAGAATTGCTAAGTTGATTAAAGACAACTTTCTCAATGATCTTAGCTATAAAAAGAAGATTTGAGACAGGTCTATAATTGTTTAACACAGAGGTATCGAGTTCTCTTTTTTAATACCAGCTTAATGACAGCCATGTTTAGTGACTTGGGGAAAAAGCCTGATAGCGGTGAGCAATTAACTATTTGTTGCAAATCATTTTTTACAGAATTTTCCTACAACAAGTATGATTCTTTAATAAACATTTGGGTCATCCGACAAGCAAAAATGTCAAACATTCTCTTAGGGCTTCCTCCTTAAAGCCGAAGATTCAATTCATCAGTCAGAGTCAGCGGACACCACGGACAAGTAGTAGCTCTGTTATGGAGGCACTGACGCTGCCTGCAGGAACAGAAGCCTTACCCGGTCAGGCTGCGAGAATTTTATCTTCTGCCTTCTGCTTATGTATCATGTGTCATTAGTTACCACACATTAGCTCGGAGGGCTAACTTGGCTTTTTTGCTATATCGCTGTCATCCTACATGTCCTGCAAAACCCTGTTAAAAAATCTGGCAAATCAATAAAGAGTTGCTTGATAGTCTATATGAAAAAAGGAGGGAAAATACAAAAAGAAGGAGGAAAGAGAAAATACAGCAACTGACCAAAAAACAAAACCATATTTGGCTTTTGGACCGTTTGCTGGAAAAAACAAACAATGTGAAAACATCTCCTTTGGCGCTGGATACTCCCACTATGATGGACGTTTTCACTATTTTCTGATATTTTTATAGATTGTTCGATGGAATTATATAATTAGATAACTGCTTTAATCGAACAAACTCTCAGATCAACATTTAGCAGCTGCAAATTAAAAACACTTGAAATATGTCGCTGTGACAGTGACATACACTGCACATACACACACACACACGCCCTGCGTCCAAACCAGCCATGTGTTCTGCAGTCTGATCTCAATTTGTGACGTGCAGTCCTCCACACCAGCTGCAGGCTGCATCTGCTTCCTGTTTCAGACCCTGCGCTGTCCTGACCCCGGCGAGCCGAGTCAAAGGTCCATAAATCCACTTATTTACACCACACGCCAATCGTTAGCATGCACACACACATACACACACACACACACACACACACATATTGACGTAAACATAGACAGGTTAATCCTTTGTCAGTGATATAAAAATAACTTTGTCTCTGAGTGTCCCCTCCTGTAGCAGATGTGTCTACTGAGTATTACGTATGTATGTTATTAATCTCCATGTGCTGCGGCACCCGAGGGATACGACTTCATTTCCTACCATCCCCATCTGTGTGAGGGTGAGAGGGGTGAGCAGGGCACAGGCTGGATGTGGGAGCAGGTTGATTTATAAGTACAGGATATGAGCCCCATGTAGAATTTTTCAGAAATTGTGAAGGACAACACAGTGAAGTTAGTACAGTTATTTTGATTGCGGTCCTTGATGGAAGGGGGCACCAGGAGAGTCATCAGTAAATGACTCAGCAGCAGCAGCAGGACTCTGCAGGACTGTGTGCTGAGCAGAGCTGTAATACTAACTGAAGGCTGCAGTCCACACTGATGAGTGCACTCTGGCCCTAACGCGCAGCATGGAGTTCACTTCTCCAGAGAGCTGCAGTCAGAGTGGTCAACATCATTTATACCACAACAGGGTGGGAATGAAGAGAGGAAACACAGAGAGAAACTTCAGCTCAGTCTGAGTCTGAGGAGTTATTTCAGGTGTCCAGCTTTCAAGGAGTAAAAGTCCCATTTTGTTAGGTGACTCATGAATTCTGTCAAGTTTGGATGGATATGAAACTCTTCAGACACATGTTTGATGGACATTTCATAAACCTACAGTAGTGTTAAATTATCCAGCAGACTCCTGTGTTTATATGTTAAAGAGCACTTGGATTATCCTTAAAATAAAACTTTTAAAACAGGAATTTACAGTGGAGAAATGCTGACAGTGA
The DNA here is from genome assembly GCA_027495735.1 of Lutjanus campechanus. NCBI lineage: Eukaryota > Metazoa > Chordata > Actinopteri > Lutjaniformes > Lutjanidae > Lutjanus > Lutjanus campechanus. The sequence goes on from JAJHUR010134408.1 coordinate 37,541, forward strand.
ATGACACTTTCCCCTCACACTTGAGTTTTTTTTTTAAATTAAGTCTTCTTTTATTTAACATATTTAGTCAAATGTTATATGTTGTCTAATCATATGCAGCTGTACAACTCTGCCTGTATAAAATAGTCTAAATCTGACAAAATTTTGATCTAAATCAGGAACTATTCGGTTAAAGAAAAGGTGCAGTTGACGGTATGGACACACTTTTGTCGCTACAAGCCACGTTTCCACCAAACGCTATCTGTACCCCTGAAACCCGTACATAACCCATACTTAAACCCTACGTCTATTTTGCGTTTCCAGTGCAGACAGTACTCTTAAATGTCGGCGGTGTTGTTAGTAGGATTTCAAGGCTAACACCTTTCACTTTTCCAGCAGTTGGGAAACAACAAGCCTTCTCTTGCTTTTGAGACGCTGCACCTACAGTTTATTAACTGACTCACTGTAACCTGAACTGTACATTTACTGCCACATTGACAACTTACTGCTAAACATTTTCTGCTTGCTCCAGTTCTATCTGATCAATCAGTGGTCTGCAGTGTTTTAACTCCACTTTTTAGTATCGGTTTAACAGACGGGTAATGAAAAACAGGACAGAATGGAGTGATTCTATTGGTACCAACCACAGCTTTTGCTAAAGGAAATCTGTGACAAACTGAACTGAACCAAACTGGCCTTCTAAGCTGCACTAATGCAGTCAACTCTGCAGCTTTACGGAGCTTTTTAGCCTATTTTAGCTCATTGTTTTGGTTCTATGGCAAACATATGGTATGTTTCACTTCCAGAGCTCTCATTAAATGTGTTTCCAGCAAACAAGCTCTTCACTACCTGTGAACCACTGAACGGCAAATAGACAAAATTAGTGAATATCTGGTGAAGATTATAAGCTTTATGCAAGTAAAGAGTATTTTGGTGGAAACCAAACAGAGAGTGAATACTGGACTAAGCACCAAATGCATGAATGCAGTAAATACACTTAAAAAAAGTCCAGTCCACACACACACACACAGAGTTTTGTTCCCACTCACCAGGCAGCGTCCGTTGACACACACCGCTCCAGGCTCCTTGTCGCAGGCTGTGCCATCGAGCACACGGCCAAAGTTGTAGTAGAAGTTGTGACCCAGGGCCAGGCAGCTCAGTTCACAGGGGTTAGAGCCTGGCAGGGAAGAGCTCCAGTCAGTGGCTCATTAGTTTATTATGGGAAAATAGGTGAAGGAAAAGCACAGGGAGGGAGGTGGCTGAGAAAGAGAAACAGGAGGTGAAGAGGAGGAAGTATGAGAGAGCGGAGAGGGAGAGGAGGCACAAAACTAGCAGATATCAAAGAGAAAACTCCCAGCAGGCCTCACTGTGGTCAGGAAAGTTTACCACAAGACAGAAAACTACACAGTCACTTAAGTTGCACACTCTTCAATTATACTTCACTCCCATCTGCAAAGCCACAAGAGTCTGAGTGACGTTAACGTCCACGCAGACCCACAAACTTTATGCACCTACAAGATCGCAGACTGCACACACGTGTGAAACATGGTCGCACACATAAAAAACAATAACCATGTTCCTCTGTACTGTACACCTCACTGTCCACATCTGTCGTGGAGTATATTCTGGAGTTTAGGTTGTAGAGACTTGAGGCTTGATTTTAACTTTGTAAACATATTCTGTTAAAACTTTAAGGGTCTATATATGACTAGAAATCACACTAAAGATGGGTGCATCAGCCAAATTTAACCTTGCAGGTAGTTGTAAAACACACTTCATTCAAACTCTAAAGCTCTGGTTTGGTTGATTTAAACCCTCAATTTACTGATCGATGTGAAAATATTCTGGCTCTACAGCTCAGCTGGCAGCCGTCAAACGAGGTAAACAACATCTAATTTAAGAATCAGGTCTGAAGATTTTGGTTGTTCCCTGTTTACAGCTGGTATTAAAATGTGATCTGTATCTGGGCACATTATCCAGATAAGGAAAAACACATGTTGATGCAGTGGTTCCAAAACTGTGGGGTGGGCCCCCCTGGAGTGACGCCGATCCACTGCAGGTGGGGCGTGGATGACCAGGCGAGAAATATAGAGTGAAACTGAGTTAACTAATTTATGTAGGGGGAAAGAAACAAACAGGAATTTGTTGTTTCTATCATGCAGACCGTTATTTGACTAAAATTTAACTTTTCTATCAGTCACTCCCCAAATCGTTAAGTGTGAACTTATTTTTTCAGCTTCTGAAGGAGGGCGTGGCAGAAAAAGTTTGGAAACATCTGTGTTAACACAAGATGTAGCTGCCTGACCACATCTGGAGGTGGTCTGGCTCGCATTGTGTTCAGATCTTGGTGCGAAAGCAAATTTCTAGAATGTGCTGGCATTCATACACAACATAATTTGATACAAATATTTGTTTTAAGTTAACATAAAATATGGGTTGTTCAAATTTAGAGAGAAAGTGGGAAGACTTAAAGAGACAGGACTGTAATTAAAGATTATATATATTCTGTTTAACGAATGAACGAAGGAATGATTCACAGTAAGAATTAACTGTGCGACATCTGTGCAGCTGATCTGCTTTTACCAAGGCATAATTTATCTGGTCACGCTGGTACTGCAACAAAACCAACTGACACAAAATTTTTATACAAAGAAAGGAGTAACTTGATGTATTATATCAAATTTACAAGAGGTAACAAATATTTAAGAATTAGTCACAGACAGTGTTTTACAGTTTATAAAGTTTCCCTTAACTCAGCAACACACAAAACTCTGATTTTCCTGTCACCTCAAATTAGAAAAAAAAGAAAAGAAAAATCCACACGGCGCCCTTCTTCATTTCCAAAGATGTCACATTGGCATATTAATAAATATTCACAGGAGAGTTATCCAGTAGGCAGACTCAGCACTTTGTATTTATCACGTTTAATGTGCGTGCTTTTGTAAACTTTCTGTCACTTGAGATTACTCATGTGCAAATTTTGCTCTGGAGGACAGAAATATGATCTCAATGAGGATAAGGAGAACACATTAAAAACACCAGGTGTAAACAAAAAGGCAAGATCAGACTGTTTATAATCCAGATAATCTACCTGGAAGCAGATCCCATTTTAACACCAGGTGTAATTACACCCCTGGTGGTACAGAAGCTCTGATGGCTTTTACTTTATTTGTCATCTATCTGCTGCCAGTAATATGAGAAGAATTAAGCACTTTGTAAGGCAACAATCCCTGCAGAACAATCATGTATGTGCATCTACTGTATGTCACAGTATCTCCTCAGCAGGTGAACAGTGAACTGTCTCACTGACCTCCATGAAAGGTCGTCCATCTGAAGGAGGTCCCAGCCACTAACGGACGGTCATTGAAGGCAGCACACTGCATCTCTCTGAAATCCTCCGAGCTGGAGGGACACTCCTGCACACACACACACACACACACACACACTGTGAGCACATTGTATTGCACTGTAAGAAAACTGCATTCCTTTCCTAAAAGTTTATCTTAATCTCAACCATAAACACTTCATGCCAAACCTCGGCCTGCCGCAGTTATTACAAAATCGCCTGGTCAGGATTATTTGAGCTGACCGCAATCATTTTGCTCAATCGATAGAATACACAATCAAGGGACTTTTAAGCCAAACACATGAAACAAATATAAATACCATATTTTCATCACATTTTCCAAATTCTCATCTGGTTACACCCTCTTCCTCTGAGGTGGTTTAATGGCATCTGATTTGAGAATTTTCTCCCCCAACTGTTTATCTTGATGTGATGAAAACAGGTCCAAATTCTCTGATTTCAGTTTCTTAAGTCTGAATATTTTACGGTTTCTTTCTTCTTCTATGACAGTAAACTGGATATCTTTGGATTGTGAGTAAAACAAGACATTTGAGGACGTTAGGCTTTGGAAACAATGATTGACATTTTCTGACACTTTAAAACGAACAAGAATTAATCAGTTATTCGAGGAAATAATCCTGCATTTATTTGCACATTCTTTTGCCGATTTTCTGTAAATTCAGTTAAAATTTGAGTCGCATGTTGCTGAAAACCACAAACCATCAACATGTCATATTTCTTATTTTTCTGAAGCAACATGATGCCTCGTTACAAAGCCAAACACAATAGCCCAACTGTGTGTCCTGAAATAAAGAGAAAAACACAGTTCAATCATTAATCGCAATAATCTGTACGACAATTAAACGTTAACTAAAATTTCTCGATCGTGACAGCACCAGCCAAACCCAAACTCTTACACAATTCATACCCTGTCATTATTCTAATCTTAACCCTAAAATGAATGAATAACCTTGTGATACTGCTCAGATTTTTGTTCCTATCATGAAGTCGGGGATTTGTCTACATTCATTCACAGCTCTGAGCTAATCACCGCGTACAAACTGCCACATGCACATACGTCCAAGCAAGCTTCAACACGCTGCAACACATCTGCATTTTTCCTTTAATCAATATGGACCACAGTGACTTGCTGTCCAAACACACCCAAGCACACACACACACAGTCCAACACACACACAGCCGCTGACCTCACAGCACGTCTCCAACACAAAAGCAGGTCTGATACCTGACGGCGACTGCGGGATGTTAAATCAGTTCAGCCTGATTTAAGTTGAGTTAATATGTCAGTGAAATTCCAGATCACACCCTGAGAGAACCTCGGCTGCTTCACCTGCCCTGAACACACCTACACGAGCAAACGTCATCCATTGTTCTTAACTGTTTCAATCGAAAGTCGTTCTCATACAGCCTGAAAACTTTTATGCTGAAATTGACCTTGGTGTTGCAGATCTTGTATTGTCTGGGATCTCCTGCACATGGTCCGCCCACCGGGTTCCTGTGACACAGAAAAGAGACATTCATGAAACTCAGCATGACAAACAGAACAGGAAAGAGTTTTAATCATCAACTGGAAACTACTGTATGTGCGAGTGTGCAGGATGCAGTCATGTCTGGTTGAATGAAAAAAGACTAAATTAATTCATATGGCACACATCAAAATAAAGTTTACTTCGTCTCATTATTTTAAAATGGGACTTTATCAGCATCTGTTTAGATTGTTCAAAAGCAGGTGAACATTTGACTTTTAAAACATGTTTAACTTTGCAATAGTGTGTGATTTACTGTAAACTGTTCAGCCGGAAACACATGAAGACATAAAATCTGTGTGAAAACTGTTCAAATACATCTGATTCTTTGATAAAAACTCACTTGTCTTGTGTTGAAATGGATTTAAATTTATCTTAAGAGCAACAGAGAATATTTTACTGGAAAATCCCCAAATCTAGATACTTTTTAAATGTGTTATTCAGATGATCTTTCAATATATTTGTAACATATCCAATCTATTCCAAATTTATTCATAATGCACATTTAAACCAACAACAGTTTACCATATTGCTGCACAATCAAATATGATACTGAAAAAAACTTTTTAGATCACATCCCCAGTTGTTCTGTGCACCTATTTAACAATATATGGCAAAGATTTTTGCAAATTTAGTAATAATTTTAATTAACTGCAAATATAATACATTTCTTTGTATTTTTATATCAAATTCAATCATGTTTTTGTCAAGTAAAACAAAATATGACATGCTTAGGTCGGCTTGAACCCACTAATTTTGACCAATAGTATCATGACATCAGCCTGTCAATCAGTCGTCATCTTTTAGTGGCACAGATCTATGATTCAATAGTTAGCTAGCTAATAACAGCAATGTTAAAAAGTAAAAAGCAAAGTTTCAATGTTCAGATCAAATTCTTCCCAGCTGCCTTCCCAGCTTACGTTTGGATACGGAAGTGTTCGTTTCATCTGGACAGTTGGAATTTGAAATGCATTATGTTGTAAAAATATTCGTTCCAAACACACTGAGCTGTGTCAGCCTGCAGGAGACTGGGCAGGTATTTACCTGGTGATGCAGGTGCGCGTCCTCACTGAGGCTCCGCCCCCACAGCTACGTGAGCAGACAGACCAGCCGCCCCACGTCGCCCACTCGTTCCTGAAGTGAAGCTGTCGCCGGGCACGCGCCGGACGCCCTGATGAAGAATCGCCGGAAGGACCCCACGCAGAAATCCAGGACTGAGACAGAAATGAGAAACACAGAGACGTTAATACTGACATTTAATACATTTAACAGAGACAAACACTGTTACAAAGTGAGACACAGGAATGTGATCTGGTCAGAGCCGAGGGGGACGAGCTGAGACATCAATAAACCTGGACCTCTGTTTTAGCCTCAATGTCTGCTTAGTGGAATTATCATTTATCATGGCATTACATGTTGTGACTAAGTTCTTATGAAAAATACCTCTCAAAAAACTTTTAAAGTTGTTATTATTAAACTATGTATACTTTTACCAAAATGGCCCACTGTCAGATGCAGACATAAAATAAAATGGACAGATTTAATGGCCAAAATAAGGCAAAACTACTGCTGACACTATTTTTTTTTTCTCTTTGTTCTTCAAAAAATTTGTTGTAATGATCAGAATGACAGCTTTTCAAACCGGCAATTACATTTGTAGTGTTGATGATTTGATTCATCTGCACCTGACTGATGTTGAACAATTATAGCATGCTGTCATAACAGCTCATATGTATCAATGTGCATCCATAATCTGTATATTTTTGTGGAAATTAGAACATTGTTAATCTTAGGTGACCTATTGTTCCATTTTCTTGCAGTCTAGAACCAACAGATACAAATAAAACTGGACGACTGACTTCTTCTGCAACAGTTACTTTTTACATACGTTATAAATTTTGATAAGCTTGAACACAATTACTGATAAATATAAAACCTTGTTTGTATTTGCATCACTATACAATGTTCACAATATCAACACTAGGGCTGCATGACTTGGTAAAGAAGTCATATTATGATTATTTAGACAGAAATTGTGACTGTGATATGTAATATGATTAGTGGAAATGATCAGTTTTGCATTACAATTTCCATGTTCACTGAAAGAAACCTATTAAAATCGTTTTGATGTGATATTTATTTAGGTCTGAATGAAACAAACATGTTTTCTTTCATCTGGAGAACAAGATTTTTATGCCAGGTCATCGCTGCAGCACTACAGTATCTTATTTTAAACTTATTATAATGTTTTCTAATTTTTCATGTTCATTTTTCCTGTGCAGCCCTGATCAGCACTTCATTATCACACTGATCAGTTTCTGTCCCGTGCTGCTGGGCTTTGTTGTGTTTATATATTGTGTTTCTTGGACACAGTATAACAGTGACTGTGTGGAGTCATGCAGTTGAGCTCCTGAGACTCCAAACACTGCAGGGACAACACGAATCTCTGCTCTCTAATCACTCTGCGGCATCACTCCGCAGTGTCGGCCCGCGTGTTCAAAGCTGTCAGGTGGCAACTGGAAACTGTCAGCAGCTCACAAACCCTGCGCACGTGTGTGTGTGTGTGTGTGTGTGTACAAGAGGAAACCAGAGAGACTACAGTGTTGGCAGAATGATGGGAGATCATTTGTGAAAGGGAAAAAGTGTGTTGGGGGTAGTTATGTGTGACACCTAACAACAAAACCGATGTTATTTATAGGTAACAGGCTGATAAATCCATTCACAGAGTACATGGTTAT
>JAJHUR010134436.1:1072-12895 GCA_027495735.1 Lutjanus campechanus
GAGTAACACATCATAATCTGTCAAATAGAGGCAGACTCTTAGGTAGGCCTTGGCCCACTAATTCTGGTAAAGCTCCTGTCAACACTGAGTAAAATGGCTGCCCGCAGGCCAAACAAATATCCTAGGATGCGTGGCAGTTAAATTCAGTAAACACCAGAGTAAAAGATTTTCATCCCCTCTCAGGTTTCACAAACATAGGATGAGTATCAACTGGTGTGTTCCTGTATCATAATGTATCTGCGGTCTGGCTTGTTTTCCATCTAAATACCCAGGATGTCATTCTTCTGAAATTGTTTTCTGACTACTGAATATGTTACCCTCTTTGTCTGATTTATGCATAATGAAAAACAGGCCAGCATTAATGAAAACTGGACAAAACAGACAAAAGAAATTATAACTTGATTAAAAATCCACTGAGTCAACTGTAACACCTGAACACTACATGTTGTAATTAAGAGTGTGTGAAAACTAGTTAGCAAGCGAGCAGAGCAGTCAAGCAGTTAAAATAGTTAGCTAAAAGTAACAGATACACTGTTGAAGTTAGCTAGCTGGTCAGTTAGTTAGCTAGCTACGAGTAATAGATAACCAGGTGAAATAGCTAGCTAAAAGTAATGAATACATGGTTGAAAAAAAGTAGCTAAAACTAAGCAGTTGAAATTCGAAGCATTAGCTAAAAGTGATTAATAACTTTTCAAATGCTTAGCTAAAAGTAATAGGAAAATGTCTGGAATAGTTAGCTAAGAGTTACAGATAACCAGCTGAAATAGCTAGCTAAAAGTAATGAATAGCATTTAGAATAGTTGATTAAAAGTAATGAATACATTGCTGAAACTGTAGCTAAAAGTTAGCAGGGAAATGATTAGCTTAAAGTAATTAATAACTTTTCAAATAATTAGGTATGAGTAAAAGGTAAATGTTTGAAATAACATTAGTTAAAAAGAGCAAAATGGATAAATGGTTCAAATTTAGCCAAAAGTAAATGCTAAATGGTCACATCGAAAAGTAATTATTAAACAGTCAAAATTATCAGCTAAAAGTGATGGATAACTGGTTGAAATGTCCAACTTCTGCCACACTAAGTGGTCGAACTACAAATACACAAACCACCACCAAACAAATGTAACAAATCATCACTGTAACAACATCCATATTACTAAAATGAACACATTTATAACATGACAGCTTGCGTCAATGATAGAGTGCTTGAGTTTGGCTGACAGGGCTGTGGGGGTACGTCTGACAAAAATGTTGGGAACCACTGACTTGAACCACAATGAGAATATGCCGCAGACACACCGCAAATTGTCTCTGCACTCTGCTTGCTGAGGGTTACAAACGCACTCACCGGGTTGTCAGTCTGATTGATGCCGAGCAGGAAGACGAGCTCAGAGAAGAAGAGCGCTGCTACCAGGTTCCTGTGGATGGCGTGGAGGTTGGAGCGGAGCCGGCGCAAGAGGCACAACAAGATGAAGGTGATGAGGAGGAGGAACAGGGAGACTGACACAGTGGTGTAGGTGACGATCTTCAGGGGGAGGACATCGCCGTGCTGTGGAGAGCAAGTCACAATTGTGAGGCAAAAAGGCAAGAAAATAACAAGCTCGGGTTGGGTGTTTTATATGCCGCTGATACGGCGGAATATTTTTCAGCTGTACCTCTCTCTTGGAAATGTCCATGAGCACGGCGAAGCTGGTCATGTGGTTACACTGACAGCTGATATGGCTGTTGTTCCTGTTGAGCACCTCACAGCCTTTAGCGGACCAGCCGCCTGTTCCTCCGATCCTAAACACACCAAAACACACACACACACACAAGAGAAGAAAGTGAAAAATTTACAAGCATACTTCTGGAGGGAACATGGAGGAATCATGGTTGATGATACTCCTGGTTTTTGGTCTTGTCCCTTCATTCAGGCTGGAGGGAAGTGGCAGAAATCATGTGAAAAATCCTGGACTTTTGTACCAGTACAACATTCACATCCCTCTGCCTTAGACATATCCCTAATGGGCTGAGTAAAGATGATACTTAGCTTCTAAAGATCTTGCTGGCAGCAAATAAAAAGGCCATTACACAACACTCCCTTCAGAAAACCTGGCTCACTACAGGCCTCTTTGTCTAAATTGTTAAACATTTACAACAGATGACCTACTCCATACGACTCCAGGAAGAACTGGGAGAAAAAACGATGGGAAGAACGGTGTATTTATTTAGCCAGTGAGACAGATCTTTCATAATAATAACTGTTTATCACAACAGAACAGAACAATGCAAACAAAAAAAAAACAAAAAAAAGAATGTCGTTTTATCTGCAAAAGTTCCTGGTGTGTGAGTGTTTAAGTCCAACTCACGCGATAGAGTGGTTCCAGAAGACGCAGACAGGTTTGGTTCTCTCCTCCGTCTCCAGGAGGGTGTACTCCAAAGTGATGGGGGGCTCCAGGACGGGAGGAAGAGGCGGACCCTCGCTGTGCACCGTGGCGCTCACTATGGCTGTGTTGATCACCGGACGGTTGGGGAGCCTGGAAAGACATTAAAAAACACAATTAATTATGACTTGAAATGATTTAACGTATTTCATAACGTTTGCAGCGGGACACTGGTTTCATGGTATGAAAACTGTTATTTATCATACCATGTATGCTTACCTGTCTACACTATTGAATTATATTAGTATTATTGAACAAAATGTATTTAATTCTAGCATATAAGGGAGATCAGAGATTTAAAGATTCTGTTTTACTTTTTTCCTCCTAACTTCTTTTGTTAAAACTGGAGTCATACAGCATTTCTATGTCTTTCTTTCTTTTTTGAATATATAATATTTTGTGAAATAAAAATAAAGAGCTTGTTCAACAACAAAAAACCTTGCTGTTCTCATTTCTTTAAGGGTCATTGATAATAATAACAATATACTATATTTTCTGAGACAGTTACACACACAGCCACTTATGTAGAGCCGACTATACCATAACAGATTCAAAGCCTGTTTACATTTGGTCATATTCTCTCTTATCCTTTTGTTAACTTCTTATTCTTATCTTAGAAACATATTTGAGGAACTCTCTCTTTTTCCACACACATAAAGAACACATAACACTCCCTGAATCCATGTTCATTTTTTTCTGTATAAGTAAACAGTATCTTATAGGCCTTTGCAGGCACTGATAAGGTGGTTCCTTCAAACATAACTACAGTAAATGTTATGGCATGCATTAACAATAAAGATGAAATACTTTCAGGCGATGTAAGTTTTCTTCAAAAGTTTACAGAATATGATAGACTGTATACACAAGTGAGTACAGAAGAGACTTTTTAGGGTTGGGATAGTGTGTGGGCTGATCATTCTCCATTCTTTTGGGCCTTGTTTGCAACTGTCTAAGTAGATTACACTTCATAATTTAATCATTTAAGCGCGTGAGAAAGTTGCTCTGCGCTCCTTTGTCATCTGTGTCTAACCAAAACGTCAACAAATAATGTTTTATGGCAGTGAGAAGGGATGCCTAAACTTTAATTAAGTGTCTACCTCAGACTCCTGCGGTCGGGGTCGTATCTTTCCGGGAGGAGCTTCCCCAGTGATTTGTACACTATCACCACGGCGACGGGCAGAGGGGCAGCTGGCTCAAGATGGCGCCGTCTCCTATCAGACACCGTGTGCTCCTCCTCCTGTGGGGGTTCAGTCTGAGCTGGAGGGGCAGGCGTGGGCTCTGCTGGGAGGGGATAGTGATTGATAAGACCGGTGGTGTGTGTTTTTTTTTTTTCCCTACACATTTTAAACTCGGAACAGAGCATGAGGGGACTGATTCTGCCTACCTCTCTGGCCCTTAGCACGCAGGTTGAACTGGGGGAAGTGGACGGAGGACCCGAGCTCTTTGGAGTAGGCCTCCTGGATGTCCTGGAACCGAGGCAACGTCGCCCTCTCCGGGTCTGACGTGTCCAGGTAGTCCACGGTTAGAACTACACATCAGTCAGACAGAAGTGGAAGGAAGAGGAGGAGACAGAAGCAAAGGATGAGGACGAAATGTGATTACATGTCCCAGTTTCACACGGTGTGATTACAGCTCCAGTGTTCATTTTGGTGACTAAGAATTTTCACCACAGTTTTCGTCAAGAGCTAAGAGAATTTCAGAATGAACAGTCCTCCACTCACTCATGTTTTCAGTGACGATGGTGAAGGGCTTCAGGTAGGTCTTCCTGACGTTCTGTGCCAGGGTGTTGGCATAGTCCTCGAAGTTGCGGAGCAGATGGGCGGTGCCGCCTTCTGTCTTCTGGATCTGCTCCCAGTGCTCCTTGTTGTCAGGATCCAGTATAGAGCTGCCTGCTCGCACCAAGTTCTGGAAAGATCCACCGTAATTGTGGATTATTGAACACAAATATCACAGAGACTGGTAGCAAAGCAACATGGGGGAGTTTTAGGTTACTACACTGATGGATCAAGTTGCTCTCCCAGTGAGAATCAACCAGTGGAGGGCAGTGCGTCGCCGGTGCTCCCAGCGCTACAGGCAGGGTTTCTCAAAATTAAAGGTTTAAAGGGATAGTTTGGATAATTTGAAGTGAGGTTAGATGAGGTATTTCTCAAAAGTCAGTCGATGCAGATGCCGGTCAGCATGCCCCCAGTTTGGAGAACCTGCGTAAAAAACGGTCCACTTAAAAAAAATCAATGTCCGTTTAAGTGTAAGTTATATTTAGAATATTTTTAACGCTTTACTTTGCTGTCAGACAGCCTGTTTTGGCGAAAAACATTGTTGTATGTCTCCAAGCCAACCAAACTCCACTGGTGAAATCACTAATTTTACTTCACAGAACATGGGAGTTGCTGGTCTGCCACCGCTTTGATCTGTTAGTTTGTTTGTGTTATTGTGTGACTTTGGTGTTTTAAAAGGATAGTTTGGATTCACCAAAGTGTAACAACAACATGAACAAACTAACAGTTTGAGGCAGCAGTAGAGCAGCAACTCCTGTGTTCTGCTGGGTAAAATTACTGGTTTTGCCTACGGAGTTTGGTTGGTTTGGAGAGAGTATTTGGCTTATATAATGGTGGTTTCCTGTCAAAAAAGGCTGTCTGATGGCAACGTAAAGTGGTGAAAACATTCTAAATATAGCATACACCAAAACTGATATTGATATGGGCCCTTTCTAAGAGGCTACTGTAACAATATGGCTGCCATGAAAAAGGGCTTTTGAAGTTGAAATCCATCCAGGAGAGCTGAAACATTTTGTAAAAATTGGTTTCCCTCCGTACCTCATTGAACTCTGCATCCTTCATGGCGGTGAGGTCGAATCCCGCCTGCTGGCTCTCATACTGCAGCACGTGGTTCAGCAGCTGGGCGGCCGTCTTCACATCGTTGCCATAGTAACGCTGGGTGTTATTGGTGGCGCTGTGAAGCAAACGCACAATCGTCTTGGAGCGTTCGCTGTCCATCCTTGAGCTGTTGCGGCGCAGGTCCTCATTCTAGGGGGATGAGGGACGGAAAAAGAACAAGAACGAGCAGGTCAGGGCAAAGAGAAAGCTGAGTGGGTGTGAGGAAACATAATAGAAATTGGTCAATCCCAGGATTAGCGGGACTTTGAGAAGCTCAAGCCTCGAGTATTAGGTTCAGGTTCAAAATAATAGGTGCAATACTGTGCGTAAATCTCCAGTTTCATCCTACACTTAAAGACACATTGGCTCTTTTAAAATGCTTCTTTTTTTTTTTAACAATAACTATCTGTGGTCATTATGATTATTATTAAGACAGACTAATACAGTCTACTCCCGTCTTACAGAGGCAACTACAGCTTTACGACTTTAAAATTGTTTTGAAAAGGTTTCACAGACCAACAGGTTGTAGGACCATCTCAACACACATTTACTCTGTTAAGAGAAGTTAAACATGGAAACTTGTCACAAGTGAGTGAGAGATTTTGTCCAGTGCTCACCAGTTTCTTCAGATGGGAGAAGGTGACGGTGGTGCAGTTGAAGAGCTCAGGCAACAACCAGCCCTTCTCAACACTACAGTGACGGATGGCAGTGCCTGTAAAAAAAAAACAACCAAAAAAAATAAAAAAGAAAGAAAGAAAAGAAAAGAAAGAAAAACAGAGAAGAAATATTTATTGAGATTCTGGCAAGTGATTCACAGGCATACATGTTCACAAAATAATATTTAGGCACATTGAAACATTGTAAGAATACAGCTTCATAAAATGTTTTGATGGATGTTCTTTTTTTACCCTGGGTTTCCCCTCTCAGGCTACACACAATAAGCTGCCCTACCTTACTGATGAAGGTTGTCAGGGCTTTATGCAGCCAGAGAGGAAAACCAACAGACACAAATGTGGGTGGAGTTTCTATTAGGTGAGTAAATCTCAGAAGGTAATCTGCCAAACTAAAATGTTTGTACACAAGCACACACAGGTGATATCATGGTGCACTCAAGTGAATGTTGTATTTAACAGAGGAGAGCTTCTATTTTTTTCTTATTTTCCTTTATTGAAATAGATTTGTAATTACTTTCTTGTTATTTTACTACAGCATCTTTAAAAATAAGATGACAAAGTCACAACAAACAGATTTAAATTCGATTGAAAACATTTTTATCAAACTATTGTCAGCAAACTCACTATATTTTTGTACAACAGGTATCTGTGATAATTTTTTAGCTGTTTTATACTTATACTGAATATACAATGTTGTTAATAATAGTTAAATAAATGATACACAATATATAGATGGCTGATTGGAGCACTGCCAACTACATGTTTGGGGTTTTAAAAATAATTAAACTGTATTTTTATTTACTGGTAATATTACCTTAAAAAGATGTTAGAATTTAACATGAGTCAAAAATAAGTTAGTAAAGCAAAGTTCTTTCTGTAGTAAAGATGCAAATACAACATAATCTCTCAAAAAACAGTGAAACAGCCGCCGTGCATGAAAATGAACCGCAGTTTGATCAGATGCTGGAGCTAAACTCTGAATATTTGCAACTCAAAAAATGTCTAATACTTCCTGTCTTAGTGGTTTAAATATTTGAAACCATCCTGACTTGTTCCAGTCTGATTCAGTTTGAGAAAAGGCTTCATCCAAATGCAAAGTCTCTTCACGTGCTATTGTCGCAAAAAAGAAGAAATGGCTGAAGGAGTTGCCAGTCGGAGCTAAGAGAAGGCGACGAGCAATGTTAGCAAATAAATTCCCCCACCGGGTCTGGGGAGAAGACAAAAGGGTCACCATGGTGACGGCAGTAACTAAGGGGGTAACCAGGAGAGTGACAGTGCTTTACTGGGAGCAGGTCAGTGAACTCGAATCTTGAGTTCACCTCCACTGTTTCCCTCCCACACACACACACACACACAAACACACTGGAGGAGGCGGGGTATTACTGTCAGCTCTTACTGTACAGCACCTGGTATTTTTCCAGGAGTCTCTACAGACAAACCTGTTACCTGATTGGCCGATGAGAAAGCTCTGTTGAATTAACGGACCAATCAGAGAGCCTGATAACTATGTTTTTACGCTTCAAAGAGAGAGAGTGAGTGTGTGTGCTCATATGCCTTAAAATACATTACCTGACAATAACACAGCCACACATGCAGCTAAATGTGTGACCAGAAAGCTTTTGGTAGCTAATATTAGCAACTTTTATCAGATATTGTTTTGCTGCTAACATTATTGAGTGAGTTAGCTTACTTTATGTCTCTTTTCTACTTGTGCACAAAGTTTTAGCATTAGACTTGCTAACCCTAACCCTAACCCTAACCCTAACTGATAAATCTTTGACCATCTCACTGACTTTAAATATGACCTTTGGCATCACTGGGCTGAATCTCCATTGATGTGGAGTGGACCACACAGTGTTCTGACGACATCCAGAGCTAAATATTTACTCCACATATTACTTTTGTCATCAGAGGTAATTAAAAGCACTCACCGAGGGATCCTTTGGGACAGTTCATGGCAGCAGGGCGTCCAAATTTGGTCTTGGGCCACCAGATGCCTGCGTCAAACGCCTTGGGACAGCTCTCGTACACAACTGTGGAGCAAAGGACAAACAAAAGAGATAGAAGGTTTAATTGTGTATATGGTTTTAATCCTGAGCCTGGCATTAATTATGGGCTAATGCCACTGACACACCATTCTTTACACATAAGTCTTCCATGCTGGAAGCTATGTGATCCTTAATGAATTCATCATAAACTGAACTTCACCTGAACTTCAACCGCAAAAAATTCACTTTAAACCGTAAACGCCTGCTTTTGTTCCACATCAGGACACCACCTAGTCGATTCACTGCGTTATGAAACAGCCAGACGGACCAGCACAGTGACATTCAACAGAGTTAAGCCTGCAGAGCAATTACACAAGCTTTGACACATAATTCATTTCAATATATCTGGGTTAATAAATCTCCAGGAAAAACCCAGCTGGGACCTGCAGGCTTGTTTGCTTGTTTGTGGCTCCTCTTAGTCACACATGGCATTTAATCTCCATGTTTCAATTTTAACTCTTGCATTCTACTTCGCTCCTATGACACGTAACTCATTCATAACCTTAATAAAACTTTTACTTTTGATTAAATGAGCTCATCGTTTACCCGTCCCAGTCTTCACACAAGACATTCTGTCTGGATTAAAGGCTCTGGTGACATTAACTGCAGATTTACTGAATGTCTCCCTGTCAGCGGGCCGCGCTTGGGGCCGAGCTGACAGATCAGTATGAGGCCTGCCATGGACGGTCACGTCTCAGTGACCCGCAGGACATGAGCAAAGAAACCTCTCGCTAGTTTCATTCTTCCATTCTCGCTCCCTTCATCACTTCTTCCCCGCTATTTGTCTTTTCAGATATGAAAGAATGTCTAAAATCCACTTCATCAGAAATGAACAAAGCGAGATTTCGGGCATCTCTTTTTTTAACAAAAGAACCAAATTGTCACAGGGAACTTCCATTAAAAGTCCAAACACGTTGTGAGACTTTGACGAGCTTCATATCGGGTCAAACAGTAAACACATTGACATTCGTCTTCTGTTCGGGGGACTTTGTGGTTTTTGTCTTCTATTCATCTCTACTGTATTGTGTGTGGGCAGTCCCACTGCCAAGTTAGCCCACTAGCCAGACTTGCCTCTTCTGCTTGACTGGGTGCCGACAAAGACGTGAAGTTAGCTCAACTGCAGCACCAGCAGATGTGAGCGACACTATTTGTCTCCTTTTGACACTTCATCGATTCATCTGAGCTTGTTCACAGCTAAAGGAATAATACGCCCAACTTCTGAAATGATTTTTTTCTTTACTGTATTTGTCATGAACAGCTCAAACCATTTTTTAATTTAGAAAAATATATCTGAATCCATGGTTTTATTTTTCACAAAAAGTGTGTTATCCATGTGCTTTGACACTATTTTGGAATAGCTGCGGACTATTTTATATGAGTGAATTAGTTTATTTAATGTCAGTAAAACTGGCTCTTATGCAGTTTGCTCATTTCTCACTGATATTGGCACATTTGCAGAAGTTAAAAGCATCTTTAACTAATTTTTTAAACCTTCAGAGCTATTGTTTAATACCCTAAAATCCAGTTTTCCAAATTCATTTACCTTTAAGTAGCTTTAAAGTTGTTAAAAAATCATCTTATTCCACACTGTTTGTGTATCAAATATACTCTGGGTTAGCTTTGTAGATGTATTGTCCATTATTTTATAGAAATTTGGCATTTGGTATCTTTGGGAATGTTGAGCTCAAATCTAAAGTCATGTTTTGTAGATTTGAACAAAGTTTGGCTGCACAGCATGAGTCAGAATTATAACTGGCCAACCAAGATTTAAAAAGGTTAAAATTTTAGTCCCTCAAATTCCTGTTTTGGATTAATTAATTTCATTCTGCTATTTCTTGCCCTAAAATTACAGTCTGACAATAGAACAAAAAAAAATTAAGGAAATCATGAAAGATGCATGTAATTACAAAATATATGCTTTAAATGTACATACTTTCGCATCCAGTGGGAGTGACCTCAGCAAAGGGGTTATCACAGCGGTTACACTGACGGCCGATGACTCCGCCTTTACATGGGCACTGTCCGGTGACTGGGTCGCAGGTTCGAGACTCAGAGCCAACAGAGAAACACTCGCAGGGGTAGCAAGTGTCGTCCCCTTCTGGCCGATAGTGGTTTTCCTGCAGGAAGAGGAGAAGACAGAGATGACTGATCATCAAAAGTGAGCTAGGAGGAACTTTAGATATTTGGGGGTGCTATTAGTACCACTTTAAGGCCATCTTTACAGTGAGTGTATGCCGTTTTTACAAAGAATAACAGAAGTACAAATAGAAAAGAGTCATAAACACAGAGAACACACTTATAATGGCAGTTAAACAGCAGTATGTACCTGAAGTTTGCAGTTTGCTAGCATTAGCTAACGTTAGCCACCATGAATTACTGGTCATACCAGACCAGGTAAGAGCGCATCAACAAAAAGCTTGAGTGTGCTGAACTGAGTCCAACTTTTTATAGGAGGAAGATTGTGTCATTACTTTTTCAAAAAGTGCACAGAAAACAGTAGTTTGCTTTAGCCTGTTTTTTTCAGTTGCAAACAAAAACAATCTGTTGAATCACAACACTCTCATATTCCCCTATCAATGTGGAAAATGTCATGTCATGTTTTTACCTTGCAGCGACACTCTCCAGTTGTCTTGTTGCAGTCTTTATGAAATCCCCTGCCGGTATCACAGTTACAGGGTCCACACATGGGACTGCCCCACCAACCTTGAGGACACGGCTTCTCCACTCTGTCATCAAAGACAATGACGCACGAATTAAAGCAACTATAACTGATATTTCTATAATAACAATGTATCAAATGACAATGTGACAATGTGTAAGGGGTCACTCCCCTCAGCTTCAAGGAGCTTTATAGCAGGGTCAGTTTACTGTTTTGTTGTTAGACCCGCATTGCTACTGTTTTGGTTCACTCTCAATGCTATGATATTGCTGTATTACTTTAAAATAATAATCCATTTTTATTTTTTACATTTTGAACGTGCATTGTAATGACAGCAGAGTTTCCTTTCCATTATTACATTTTATAGGTACTTTAAGGTGAAAGAGTGGACAAAAGTGATTTGGGAAGATGATAATAAGTCTTTGGTCAGCATTCATTTGCACCTGTTGTAGCTCCAATTATTTCAGAATAAAATAAAAATAAAGTATCATACAAGCAAAGTGATGGTTGATCAAGTTTTGACATGTTACCAGCTTAGTATCCGCTTGAACATAAATACCCCAAATCTGCTAGTCGACTATCTGTTACATTGATCTCCAACTAAATGTTCTCTGTTGCCCTGAATCTAGAATAAACTTCCTCCCCGCTTTAAAGTGAGTGAATCAGGTGTGACTCATTCATACAAACACACACAGACTCTCTTTCTCTCTCTAAAGATGCAATCTCTGGCTGAGCGTTGTGATCTGATAGGGGACGAGCCGCAGCATGAGGGCAGCAGCGACTAAACACCTATGGAGAATCAGTCAGGCGTGGAGGGGGAATCCCACATCCTGCTTAAGACAGAAAGTGATGCGTGTCATAGGGGTCAGAGTTCAGCGGGAAGCGTTCTCAATCGGGGACGGCTAATTCACATGAGCTCTCATGCGATGCTGACTGTGCAAACCATTTTGGCCGCACCGCTTTCTGTGCATTTACATGGTCTTCCCAATTTCATTTCTGATCATTTCTTTTTGATGACCTGGTCTTTCCTCTCTCTTTTGCTCACACTCTCAGGCACATAGAACACTATCAAGTTCAGATTGCTGATCAATAAAGCTGCTTTGAAGGACTCAGGAGGTTGGCAACATTACAAACAGAGTAAGAGCCCAA